>VDFB02106642.1:0-228307 GCA_007258455.2 Sequoia sempervirens | reverse complement strand
TATAGGGGTTGAGGCCGGATTAGGGTTTAACTAGGGTTGACTAGGGTTGAGGGTTGAGGGTTAATTAAGGGTTGAGGGATTAAGGGTTAAGGGTTGAGGGATTAGGGTAGAGAGTTTAGTAATTGGATTTTAGGGTTTAACTAGGGTTGAGGGATTAGGGTCAAGGGTAGAGGGTATAATATGGTTCAAAGATTAGGGTTTAAGGTTGAGGGTAGAGGGTTGAGGGTATATGGTTGACAGATTAGGATTGAGGGTCCAATATTGTATAGGTCGATAGAGGGTATAGGGGTTGAGGGTACATATATGGTTGAGGGTCCAATGTATAGGGTAGAGGGTATAGGAGTTATGAGGGATTAGGGTTTAACTAGGGTTGAGGATTGAGGGCAGAGGGTTGAGGGTTGAGGGTTAATTAAGGGTTTAATGTATTTTTCTCCATTTTTTTAAAACGTTGTCACTATTTATTGGGATGGTGCTATATATTTTATGCCGAAGGAATGTCCTATTTGAAGAAGACAAACATGAAACTACCAATCAATGGTTGATATCAGACTGCCGACCCTTTAAACTGTTTGGTCCATTGATACTCTTTTCTTGATTTTATCACATTATAATAATACTTTACCTACAAAAGTCTGCCCTGCACTACATAATATCTTATACGGATTGCATATAATTTATTTTTGCATGTGCTACATAATCTCTGCTACTGTGTGTGGTTAAAATATTTTTTATTCTACTTTTTTATAGGCATGTAAATATTATTTGTTTTGCAAGCCCTAAATTACCAAGCGCTAGATGAAATTAATTTTTATTCTACTAAATTGACTATTCTATCATTTTAATCCTTGCCTGGTATAAATTTACAAACCACTTGGTTAACAAAATACTCTATGCATATTCATATTGCTTTTTTTAAGTATTTAATTATAAGGAATTTTCTTCTTTTTACTTTCTTTTCCATTTTAAAATTTTGATTATAATTTTTTTAGATAATATTAGTTGAGTTCTTTTTAAAATTTAAAACTGTTTAAATACCTAATATTATAAATAAAAATTATACTTACTAATTATAAAGTTTAAAATGGAAAAGAAAAGAAGAATAATACAAATCCTTATAATTAATTAAATACTAAACAAAAACATGATTGAATGTCACCCTCGTTTATACTAGTGGGTACGACATTCCTGGCTATTGGTCTCAACATGAATTTTTGGCAGCTCAAAGGGTGACACGTATGCATTAAAATGAATGCCATGAAAGGAAGGAATTAAAATGAATGTCATGAAAGGGTGGCATTCATTATAATCCAGTGAAGGTGGTGATCTTTGCATTTTGAATTTGCTAGAGTTTTCATTCTAGAGGCTTCACTTGAGTGAGAAAGAATAATGGAGAAGGACGCGAAGTGTGCAAGTTTTAAATAAACCAAGGAGTTATCCACCTTTGGGCATGACACTCTGATTTTCCTGGATTGTGATGTGAGTCAAGGGGTTTCAAAAAACTCAAGGACCAGAGGCTCAAACAAATTCTTCTGGAGTTTTATCCCTTGATGTTGGTCACGATGAAAATGGTTTTGGGCCGAGAGCATGTGGCCTATAGTGAAACTGTTCGAGTTAATTCCCACATAGTCTCTCATTTTCTAGCATCTTTGCTTGATCAAAGCACCCCCAAAAACCTCATTCAAGAAATGATGAGAAATATATTCAAGCCTAATCTCCTAGGTGGCATGGATGAGGTTATTTCGGCCTCTATTCTCGGCTCTGGGGTGTCGTGTTTGAAAGACTTGGAGATGCTCAAAACTCCTGGTGTGATGGTCCATTTTTTTCAACTTCTATTGGAGCTGAAAGGAATGGTGTTGGTCAGGCATCAGATGGTGGTTTCGGTTGGGCTAGAGTATCTAAAAAAAGATCTTGATTTGGTGGAGATTGAGGATGTGGAGTGAGTGTTGGAATTCAATGACTTCACCCATCTCAATGGCTTCCTATGATGGGATGGTGCTGATTTTTTTAACTTCTACAATTGTTAGTGGCTCAAAATTCGGGTTGTCTTGGTGTTGAGTTCAGTTAGCTTTTTGGTGATGTTTTGGTGGTTGTCTTGGCCTCTAGTTTTTGGCTCAAAATCCTGCATTTGCAGATGAATTGTAATTTTTTGAATTTTGATTAATATAATCTCCTGCTATTTTTGGTGGTTGCTAGCCTGGTTGTAATCTTTTTCCCTCTTTTGGAAACCTTTATTGCCTCCTTTTAGTATTATTTGCATTGTTTCAATAAAATAAATAAAATTAAATACTAAACAAAAACAATATGTATATGCAAAAAAAAATTACATTATAATTCCCACTCTCAATATATTAGTTGAGTTTTTAATTTTATTTTTAAATTGTTTAATTATGAGAATTGTTTTTCCCATAATTGGGAATATAATGTACATTATTTATTTTACATTATAATTTTATTTGAAAATAATATATATGAGATTATTTGAAATTTATTTTTACGAATTAAAAATGAATAAAATAAAATAAGGGCTTTTGTATAAGTACGAGCATTAATGAAGGGTGTTTGAGCTTAAATTTTAATGATAGCCTAGAATACTAAGCTAGGTATGTAGGACGACATTGTTGGAGCCTTAGAAGATAAAATTTCCATAGAAATTACAATAAAGTGAAGTCCCTACAATAATTTTATGTTGACCTACTACATCTAGTTATCAGTCATTTAAGTCATGAGTTGAGCCATTAAAATCATTCTTTGTATTGGCCTCAATTTTTAAGTTAGTTGGTCATCACATATGGTTAATCGTTTAAATGGTCCCTATAGTCGGGCCATAATATTTTTCAATTGACTTATGTTTAAGCCATCCTACATAAGGTGATTCAAAGGAGTGCGGTAAGGTGGTAAACAACAAGAAGATAAAGCATACACCGCTATACTAGTGGGAGGGTGAGCAACAATGCAATAGAGCGGTGTACACCACAACCCCATAGCAAGAAGTCTTGAGAAAGGTGGTAGAGTAGTAAGCATGGAAGATAAATGGACACCGTGGTACCACATAAGGTGATTCAAAGGATTGCGGTAAGGTGGTAAAAAAAAAGAAGATAAAGCATACATTGCTATACCATAAGGGGGTGAGCAACATATGCAGTATAGCGGTGTACACCGCAACCTTGTAGAAAGAAGTCTTGAGCAAGGCGATAGTGCTGTAAACATCAAAATGGAAGGGAAAAACACTTCCATACCACAATGATTATAATAAGAGATGGTGGTAGTATAGTAATTGTGGCATCATTACAATTTACAACAATAAATTCCCTCACACATGCTTCAAAATTAATTTCAAGGATTTGAGCTTGTTGGGAAACTATCTGGTGAAGAATTAGCATTAATATTGATAATACTAAATACCGCACCATCAAAAGCAAGTGAATTTTCCTAAGACTATGCTCATTTGAAATGCATTGTTGTGGACAGAGCTAAGGATGTTGAGAAAAGGAGCTTTGTGAATGACGAGCACTTAGGTAAGTGCACGAATAACCCTTTGAAGAAGCTTGTTTGGTGTAGTATTTGGTAGAGCTATGTTATTTGAAGTCATAGTAGGAAAATTTGAAATATGCCTCCTAAAAGAAAACAATCAGAAGCAAAAGAAAGTAAGGCCAAAATTAAGGAAGAAGAACCTAGGGTAAAGAAGAGACCACTCCACCAATCTATATTAGATATACTTCTAGGATCAACCAAGGAGGGAAATAAGAAATTTCTTGTAGACACTGCACAAGGTTGTAGGGATGCTCTCATTCCCAAATCCGGGTGGGACTTGTTTTGGTATTTTTGTAGTAAGAGAAATGAGAAGATTCCAGTGTCAAACCCTTGGATGTTGGATTTAGCAAAGTTGATTGTCCTGAACATGTTTATTGATGTGGAGTTTATCAAATTACTAGCCAAGAATTATCACTCTGAAACCAAGATAGTAAGGTTTCTAAATGGCTCAATATTGGTAGAGGTAACCAGAGCTGCTATCATTGAGTGTTTTGACTTAAACAAGTAAGCGTTGAGCAAAATAAACCTACAAAAAAGTGAGGAAGATTATAAGAGGTTAAGAAGAACTCATAGAAGTGATGAGCTACCCCTGTATATGAAAAGAGGCATTAGTAACATAATGATTCCCATTTCTACTTCCAATATTGAACCATTCACTGTGATAGGTTTTCAATACTATTTTGTGAATACATATCTAGCTCTGTGCCAAGTACTAGGGGTGGATGCTTAACATAGAATGCCAATAAGCCTGATGATGATGGCCATGAGATTTCAAAATCCTGAGACTAATATTGAATATGACTTTCCTTCATACCTCGAGAGGGCGTTGGATTATGAATTCTCACAAGTCATAGAGGATAGAGCACCAATTACATTCAGACACTATTCCTTATTATGCCATTTGATACTATACCATAATCAAGACCAATGGACTAAACAAATGAACTTGGCTATATTGGATGAGCAAAGGAATTCCACACCTATCCAAAAGTGGTGCTATATTTAGGATAGTCGATGCAATAATTCAAGATTTTCTATATTCTATGAAGACTTTGTGCATATAATCCTTCAAGTTCTTGGTTATTCAATGCCAAGATTTCCAAACAAAATGCAACAATTGTTAAGACCTTTGGCCCTTAGATAGGAATGGGGTCACACACATAATTTTGATGATTGGTTCTTTTTCCTAGAAGTTACAATAATAAGAATCTATGGGTGCCCTACTGCTCCACACATGCTACCAAAGTTTGTACCCCTCAAATTAGCATTTCTTAAATTTATGTGGCAAATGATGTGGATGGAAAAATATGTAATGCAAAAACAAAAGAAGGGAACATTTCTACCAAACTTAACCAAAGTTTCAATATTACTTGAAGACAAGATATGCATTGGGTTATAGAAAAGCAAGATCCTTTGACCCTAAAAATCATATAAATAACATAAGGCATAATCTTCTTACCAAAATGACAGTGGCACACCAACTAGATTATGAGGAAGATGTGATAAGAATTTTCCTTACTTTTCCATAGGCATCCCTCAGATGGAAGAAATGGAAGGTTATAATGAAGCTTGAAGGAAGGAAGAAGCAAAATGACAGAAGTTTCCCTTGCTATTTTTTGAAGAAAAAGACTCCATTAGGAGGATCAATCAGATAATTGATAAATTTGAGGATTTATATGCTAAAAAATAAGTGTATCTTCAATAACATGGTGGTAAGATAACTACAAATCACACCCTAGACACAACATCAAAGTCTCCCATGGAGCAATTTTCTCCCAAGAGACAAAAGGCATATAGCACTGAGCCATTGGTACCTTATGAGGAGAGTGAAGGGGTGGAAGATACTGAAGATGTGGCCATTGTATTGCAATCATTAAAGGGTGATATTGAGGTTGATCAGCCCATCCATGAGACTAGCGCCCATAGGCATGAGGAAAGGATGGATGATGCAGAAAAAAAAAGTGTAGAGATACATGAAGATGAGAGAGAAATTGCTACTAGGAGGTTTATAGAGGATGATGATTTCATCAAGATTCTAGAGTTTAGGGATTTCTGGACAAAGATGAAGATAAAATAAATTGAAGAGAAAATGGAGTCAGATCAAGTGGGAATTGAAGAACCAAAAAAGAATCAAATGGTCACATGAACCTTCAATGAATTGAGGGTTGACCACATTGACATTAGCCCTCAGAAGGCTAGAGAGATAATTTTGAAGAGAAACATGCTCATTTTTCCTGGGTTGGAATTAGAGAAAATGTTTTTGCTTGATCAAGTACAGGCTCAAGAAGATCCAATGTTAGTTGTAGAGTTTGAATCTGATGAAGGAGTAAGTGGAACTGGGTATAATCCAAAAATTGAAACCCTGGCCATTTGGATCAAGTAGAAAAACACATAGAAGCCTAAACTATTGGATGTAATTGTAGACACGCAAAATGTACAAGTTGACATTGCACATCTAAGTCTGACTACCGACATCATTTCATCATAAATCATTCCCCGACCTAACCATTTAATTGAATATCTTTATTTGATTAAATTCATTTGTTTTCTTCTCTTAATTAAACAAATCATGTGTTTGATTAAGTCTCTTAAATCATTCTCCATCTCTTTTAATTAAATAATTAATTTTATTTAATTAATTAAATCTCTAAAGTCTATCTATTAAATTGAATAAATTAAAATCTTATTTAATTTAATCTTACTTCAATCTCTTTAATTAAATAATCAAAACATGTTTATTTAATTAAACTCATTAAATCATTTCCTCTCTTGTTTGATTTAAATTAATCCAAAAATCTAACTCAAAATAATTCAAACTTCCTAATCTTCATTAAATTGATCAAATCTTGATTAAATCTAATCTAATCTTCAAAATCCTCTAGCTTTTCCCACTTGCACAAATAAATCAATTTATTGATTTACTAAATCTTCATTTTCCCTCAACAAAGCATCTTTTGGAGGAATATTCTTCTATTTCAAATTCAAAATTTGAATGACATGTCCTTCCAACATGTCATTTACTCTCTCTTACAAGTCCTTCCAACAAGGCATTTACTTCTTCTTACATGTCCTTGCCTTGAGCCAAGTGGCATTTAATGCAATTTTCTTTCCCCCTCTTACATGTCCTTTTCTCAAAATTCAAATTCAAAAAATGCATTTATTGGCACATTTGTCAAAACTTGCACATTCCTCACCCAATCACATTTGGACAAGTGGCATTTTGCCATTGGCCAAATCTTTGTCCCACATTGCTCTATTTTGGCTTTGTTTCCATTTCAACATTCTATAAATAGAATGCTTCACCATGCATTTTATCATCCACAATTATGCAAAGTTATTATGCACAAATATCTCTCAAATTCCATCCATCTTCTTAACTAGTTTATTGCAGATTTTGGAGCTCATTGAGGGACTTATCAAGTGGATCAATCATCTTCAATCAACATTTGCATTCAAGGAGTTGGGAAAGGGAAAATCTCCACACACCTATTTGCACCAACTCCCCCATGGGATCAAGTGTTTGCATGCTAAATTAGGATTTCATACTTCCATTTTGTTCTTCATTTTTTTCTTTGTTTTATTTCCTATTTTTAGCTTTGTGAATGGATTTCATGGGGAATCCTTGTTCATGCTTACAAGATGACTCTCTAACATTGTTTGTTGTTGTGTTTTTGTAGGAACTTCGAATTGGGGTTCACATATTGGTGCTAGAAGGAGGGCTGATCGACAGATTCTAACACGTTTTTTTTTTTTTTTTGCCATTTTTTTACAATTATGTTCATAAATCCCCGTTTTAGCACCCATGATCACTGTTATAGCACCCGTAATCACTGTTATAGTGCCTTTGATCACTGTTATAGCACCCGTGATCATTCTTTTAGTGCCCTTGACCATTCTTTTAGTGCCCGTGATCATTCTTTTAGCGCCCATGATCAGTGTTTTAGCGCCCATGAGTCAGTTTTAAAATGACCATATCTTGGTCATACAAAGGTCTTTTTTTATGCCTTTTTTTTTGAAATAGGGTATAATTTCATAAGCTATCCAATGGTGTAGGTGTTTCTTAACTATAAATTAGTTAAAATTTTAAAATTTGTATTTAAAGTAAAAACACATGATAACTTGGCTAAATTTTGAGGTGTTTTGGTTAATGATTCTTCTAACCCCTATATCCTTTTGTTTTTTTTTATCTCATCTAACATTTTGATCACTTTTGCAGGTTGGAAATCAAAATCAAAAGAAAGAGGAGCATGGGGATGATATTTTGTCTAATCAAAATGTTTTTTAACACTTAAGTGTTTGTTTAACACTTCTTCAAGAATTTGTCATCCTTTTATTTCTTTAGAACACTAGCTTTCATTTGGGTTTAAAAATGATTCTTTTTGTTTATTTCTTACAAAAGGATTAAAAAGAACCTTAGGATCAACAACTTACTAGATTTCATTTATGGATTAAATAATTAAACAAATGTTTTTTCACTTGTGATTTGGTGCTCTAAAATGAAATCACACATTGCTTTGAGGGTTTAAAAAGAACAAGTGTAGCTTTGTTTGTTTGTGAAGGCTTACTTAGACTAAAGCCATTGGAAAAGGACATATGCGCTTCTCTCGTGCTTTATAGCGATCTTGAGAATCAAAAGGTCTTTTCCATGACTTTGGGTTGAGATAAAGCAATCACCTCCACACTTCGATTTGGGCTTAAAATTGAACAAACTATTGTGCGAGTGTGAGTGGGGGCTTTGTTGTGTATATTCTCTCTCCTTGTTGCCTACAAGGATTGATCAAGTTATAAATATTATTCTTCATTTGATTTTGTTTATCCTAGAGGGCCTGCCTTGGGGAAAAAGTACTCACCCAAGGGAACGACTCAACCGGTAACACTCTAAAGCCAAGATTATTTCCAGCCGGGATATAAATGTGGATATTGGAAGAAATGCCAATATCACGTGGTTGACTCTGACAAGATGGATCCGAAAGGGGACTCTTGCCACGTTGGGTCAACTCCTACGAATGGAAAGTCCTTATTAAAACCCTTGTTTAGAAAAGGCCAAAATCCTATCTATTTGTTGGTGCAAGAATGGTCATTCTGAAGCCGCCCCATAATTTTACAGCTTTTAGTAGAGATGGAAAGCATGCCATGGGAGTTTCATGGGTGTTGGTCCTTGGTTGCCCCGTATAAGTGAGTGTTGTGGAGGGGAGCCAGTGGGGTCAAGCATCTAACCATCCGCTAAAAGTAGGCGTAGTTGGACTTGTCCAAGTGGGGACTCAACAAACATTGTCTATCACATCCATAGGATTGTACATGCTTTTGGGTTACAAAAACACATGCTTGTTCGCAAACATTGGAAAACAAACACTTAAACATAATCATGCAAATTTCAAACCCCTTTTGATAGAGAAAATACCTTTTGACAAATTTAAGTGTTGTTGCTTGCCCTTGGGATTATGTCATTGGAGGTTTCTTAGCACTTGAATTTATATCATCATTTACTCTAACTAGGGTTAACCTAGGAAATCCCTTTGCCTCAATTTCTTGGAACTCCTACACAACACTTTGTGGGAAGAAAAGAAATTTTGACATAGGACATCTTTAGTTTGAAACATAATCAAGAAAGTGTATTTGGTAAAAAGAAGTCATTAAAAGAAAAGATAAGCAATTGAGCCCCACACATGTCTTTTCAATGATTTCTCGCAAGGTCAAGATACAAAAACCCAAGAAAAAGAAACTTAGCCCAAAACAACATCAACAAAGACTCAAAAAGTTATATGATTTTAGAGAAGTTGTTGGATAATTTCTATAGACATGCTTCAAGAGACAACCCCACTTTATATTCATTTTACTACACAAGGAATCCAAGATTGTTTCAAGGGATTGGATACCTTGCTTAGGGCATAACATGTTCTTCAATACCTTGGTCTTGTTAAACAAAAGTCTAAACTAGGGTCATTCTAAGATCAAAACAAACATTCATCCATCAAAAACATCATCAACCATAAACATCTCACCAACATTTTGAGAAAATCTTGACACAACTATGCTAGGCTCCTTTGGTAGACATCAAAACTTTTCAAACATGAGACTTTGAATTCTTCAAACATCAACATCAAACTTGTTCAACTCAAGTGTGTGTGAATGAATCCTTTTGCACATGCTTAGTTGAATTATCACTTTGTTCAAATTAATGGTGGATAGATGCATCCTTCTCCCATCACTAATTTGGATTATCTTTTGGTTAGCTTGTGAGTAGACACATCCTATTCTCACTCCTAAATCAAATTATCCTTTAGGAGCATTAGTTGTCTTTTTTAGATCATCATCCAAACATCTTGGGGATATCTCTTGCTCAAACATCAACATTCAAAAGATAGAATTCAAAGTATAAACATCAAACAAACATCAATCAAAGCAAACCACAAGTACCTAGCATCGCATCAAGATTTTCAATACAAATTCAAAACATCCATTCTCATCCATATATCATACACCTTTCATCTTCACATTTTAGATCTTTTACACATCCTAGTTTTCTCTTTTATGGTTCAAACAAGATCACAACACAAGAGGAACATGGAGTTAAATCAAGAAACATCAACCACAAGTGATCTAAGCAAAAACATTCCAGAAATCCAAAACACACCACTTCCAGACCTCACTATCACTACACACGATCCACAAAAAGAGGTCTTGGTGGAAGACATCACACCAATAGAACTAAGTGAGGAAGAAGTTCTTGAGATGCTCAAACAACCAAAACTACAAAAGTTTCTTCGCGCAATGGCTAAAATAAATCCATCAATTCTCAACACTATTGAGGATGCGCTTCTTGTACCAAATGACCAAAACACCCTTCCACAATCGACCACTTCCATTACTACCATAGAACCTACTATCAACAGGATGATACCCTCTTCAACACGCATCAAAATCCACTTTACAACCCACTTGGATTTATCGATACATCTGAGGTTCCTTACCATACCACCTCATCATTTTCCCTTGACACGCAAGTGTCTAGACCTTTGGTACAAGCAAGCTCATCCGAAATAGAGAGACCTTACGGATTTGTCTCTTCATTTGCACAAGAAAATTTTCCACCATTCAAACCATTCACACCTCCCACCACGTCAACACCATATTTTGGTTTAGGGATCTCCCCTTTACCTAAACTTCCACCTTTCCCTAACATAAATCGCCCCATCCAAATCAATTCATCCAACCAAGGGGGTACATCACATCTTTCAAACACACCATCCACATCAAACCAACACATGATAGCTAATCAAAATACGGTCTCTCAAAGACCCACTATTTCACTCATCTCTACCATTCCTACAACTTCACCCAGTTCCACCATTCCTATCACTTCACCCATCCCAAACGCACCTATCACCACATTCACTCCAACCACTACATCCATTATACCTCAAACTTCCACTACCCCCATCACACCCCTTACATCACAACCTCCCACCACCACCATCGCTCTAAGCGCATCTCAAGCTCCCACCACTCCATCCAACACAATTCTGATCCCACCACCACCACCATTGCGACCAAGCCAAGTAAGCTATTACAACACTGCATTCAAAGCATACCAACAATTGCTCCAACAATATCAAACAATTCAGCAAGCGCCTATAGCCACACATGCTTCTCAAGCTTCACAGCAAAATCAAGCTCAAACATCATTGCAACAACAACAAGCACAACAAGCGGCACAAGCCCAAGCTTTGTTGCAACAACAACAATGAGCTACACAAGCTGCACAAGTCGCATAAGCTACTCAAGTCACACAAGCCGCACAAGTTGCTCAAGCTACAAAAGATGCCCAAGATTCCCAAGCACGACCGCAAGCACAAGTGTATTACTTCGCACAACAACAAGCAGCCCAACAACTCGCATATCAGCAAGCGTTAGAGCAATACCAAGAGTAACAAGAAGCAGAACATCAAGCCCTAGCTAACCAACAACAAGCATTGTTGGACCAACAACAACAAGCACAACAACAAGCTCTATTAGTGCAACAACAGCAAGATCAACAACAAGCGTTGTTGAAAGCATACATGTCACAACAAGCAAACATTCCACCCATTCAAACACCCACTCCACCCCCCCAGAACACCTTCATTCCACCTCCTGAACCACAATTGGATGTCACGGCACAAATAAAATTTTTGTCACAACAAGTGCTTGACCTTCAATCAGGAAGGACACCAAAACCACAAAAAAACCTATGCCCTTATCCATTTGATAGGAGCGTAGAAATGAAACCGTTCCCAAAAGGGTTTGAGATCCCTAAATTTGACAAATATCGCAGAACGGGTAACCCTGAAGATCACATCAGGAAATTCCAAGTACATTGCATGGAGGTGGCTTACGATGAAACGTACTTGATGAGATTATTCCCAAGAAGCTTGGCTGGAAATGCTATTGATTGGTTTTCTCGACTTTTTGGAATAAAAAAATTCCAGGAAATCATAGATGCCTTCATATAGAATTATTCCTTCAACACTCCCATGGAGGTTAGCTTACAAGAATTATCAGCTCTCAAACAAGGGAAAAATGAATCATTCGGTGCTTTCTTACAACGATGGTGATCCAAAGCTAATCGAAGCAAGTGGTCCATGCCTGAAGAGCAACAAGTGGGAACTATCATTGTGAATCTTGATGGGCCCTTGGCCTTCCACCTCAAAGTGCAAAACATCACCACTTATGGCCAATTGATCCCTAGGGCGCTCAATATCGAACGAGCCCTTGCCACACAGGGAGAAACTTCATCATATCAAGAAGGCCGCTCATCATCCAGTTATCATGAAAAACCACGAACATGGGCAAAGAATCGTAATGTAACCAATGATGGTGTCATTGATGCCAAAGTTGTCATTAGTGCCCCACGGAAGAACAATCCGCCACCCCAACAACAACACCAAAATACCAATCAAAGCAATTGACAAGTCAATACTATGGTCCAACCATCCCATAACCAAAACACAAACAACACTGATAATCAGGGAGGACCACAACAAAACAAGTTCTTCCCCAAACAAAAATACACACCCCTTGGGGAACCTGCTGAAGCAATCATGAAAAGATTGGTAGATGAAAAATTGATAATGGTCCCTACACATAATAATTATCAAGAACCATTGGTCAAGCCACCATGGTATAATGAGAATTATCTTTGCCACTTCCACAAGCTCAAGGGACACACGAAAAACAACTGCATGAGGCTCAAAAATCTAATTCAAGACCTCATAGATGACAAAATCATAGATGTGGAAGCACCATCAGGAAACAAAGATCTCAAGATTTACACGAATCCGATGCCGAATCATGGCAACAAAGGAAACAAAGATCAAGACAAAGGAAAAGGGGCTTATAAAAATGTCAACCACACATACGAGGGTGTTGTTGCTTGTTTAGATGAGTTTTGTGGAGTCATCACCATCAAAGGGGCCCAAGCCGATTGTGGAGTCACCACAAGAGGTGGAAAGGTTACCATTGCAGCACCATCCCAACCAAGCAGAAATTCCACATCCAATCCAAGGTCTAACCCTAGTGGCTATAATGTCTTGGATCAATTGAAAAGAACCCCTGCACATATCTCCATCATGGAGTTACTCAAAATCTCATCTGCACACAAAAAGATTCTAGAAGAAGCTTTGGCGTCATCTACTGTCCCCGCAGATCTAGATGCAGAACAATTCCAAGCTATGGTCGCAAGTATCACCACACCTAACATTCTTACATTTTCTGAACAAGACTTCCCCACACAACCATCTCACAACCGTGCACTTCATCTGGAGGTGTACGTAAATAAAAAGAAAGTCAAGAGAGTCTTGGTGGATGGAGGTGCAGGCTTAAATATTTGCTCCTTAAAGCTTCTAAAGAATTTGAACATTTCAGAGGATTCAATTGACAAAGGAAAAGGCATCACAATAAGAGCATACGATGACCAGGAAAGGGTATCCCAAGGCACCATTCAGCTTCCTGTCCAGGTTGGACCCATCATCATGCAAACCAACTGTCAGGTCTTGGACCTCGATTTACCATACAACATTCTCCTAGGGCGACCATGGATACATGCAATGCAAGCTGTAGCTTCAACCTTTCATCAATGTGTGAAATTCACACATGAAGGTCAAGAGGTTACTATCCATGGAGATCCTGAGCCATTTGCCTACTGCAAAAATCTAGAGGCAAAATACTACAAGATCCCGCAAGTACCCAAGAACGATGAAGGCCCATCAACACCTTACGTGGATCCCGCCACTCTCACTTCTGTGACAGAGACACCCTCCACCCCCGCCATCCCCGCCTTTTCTGATATCAAAGTCATAATACAAGATGATGGTTGTGGAAACTATTCAATGCCTAAGAATGCTTTTGTAGTAGGAGAGCTACCACAATCTCCTAGATCAAGAGGACAACCACAATCACAAGAAGCTTCAACATCTCAAGGCTCCTATGAACGAAACCCTACCTTCACAAGTGCAGGAGATCTTGGTCAGGAAACATTAGAGGGGGACCTATCTCATCTCCTTTATCGAGATGATATACCGGCAGTTGAATTGCCTATGGATGAACGAAACAAAGGTATGAAGATGATGCTCTTGATGGGCTATAACCGGAACCAAGGGTTAGGCCAAGATAATAACGGGCGTGTAATACCCATTATACCTGAGAAGAAAATAAAAAATCTTGGCATTGGTCATCCTACTCCTAAGGTAACTGTACTTGGTCGAGGTGCCCATGGTAGACAGAACCGAACACCTCCTCAGGAATCCGTAGCTACTCCACAATCCTCCATGACTTTAGGAATGCCCACTGATTTAACTGAGACACCAGAAATAGGATTACATTTGTTGTTTGAGGATACTAACATCCTTATGATTAGTACCTTTTCTTATGATTCTTAAAACCAAAGCAATGAAATCTGATTAGTCTATCCCCAACTGATTGATTACGACCAACGAGGACCACCAATTCTTGACATGTTCAAAAATGATGAGGCACTCTCAAAATTCATGGGACTTAGGGATAACATTCCATGTGGGGATCATAAGGTAGGTTTTATCATAGAGATGGATACACCATCATACTATGGAGAAATGATTGAATCCCTCAGTCGCAAAAATAAAAAATTGAGAATAATCTCCAAGTCCTTGAGTGAAAACCACCTTGTGGCACTCCCTGACTCTGAAAAAGTAAAAAGAAAGGACGCATCCAATGGTGAAAACCTCTCTGAGGTGCCTGAGGATGGGGGATTCAATCTTCCTCTTATAGCTATACACCAAGAAAAGTCAGCTATGCTAGCAGAAAAGTGCAACCCCATCAATCTGGGAACATAAGAAACTCCTCATATTACATTCTATGCTGAGTCATTATTATGCAAAGAATAGGAGGAGTTGGCTACCTTCTTAAAGGAGAGGAAGATAAATTTTGCGTGGACCTATGCTGATATGCCAGGATTAGATCCAGAGGTAGTGGTTCATCACTTGGCAGTCTATCTTGAAGCTAAACCTGTAAAACAGAAGTTGAGAAAGATGCACCCACAGATTGCTCTATTAGTCAAGATGGAACTCCAGAAACTACTAGATGTGGGATTCATACGAACGATTGCCTACCCTAAGTGGGTCTCCAATCTAGTACCGGTTTCAAAACCAACTGGGGGCATAAGAATCTGTACGGACTTTAGGGACTTGAACAAGGCTTGCCCAAAAGATGATTTTCCGTTGCCTAACATTGATATGATTGTAGACATGACCGCGGGGCATGAGATGCTTTCCTTGATGGATGGATTTTCAGGCTATAATCAGATAAGAATTGCAGAGGAAGACCAACATAAAACATCTTTCACTTGTCCTTGGGGCACATACTGCTGGAACGTAATGCCATTCGGCTTAAAGAATGCGGGGCCACATACCAAAGGGCCATGACACTAATATTCCATGACATGATCCACAAAACAGTTGAGGACTATGTCGATGACATCTTGGGAAAATTCCAAAAAGAGGAAGGATCATATATCAGTCTTGAGTGCTATCTTTGACAGACTAGAAGAATACAAGGTTCGTTTGAATCCCAAGAAGTGTGTCTTTGGCGTACAATCAGGAAAGTTGTTGGGCTACATAGTGTCAATGAGAGGCATTGAGATTGATCCGGCAAAGGTGAAAGCAATACTTGAAATGGAAGCTCCTAGGACATTGAAACAACTGAGAGGTCTCCAAGGCAGGCTTCAGTCAATTCGCAGGTTCATAGCACAATTAGCAGACAAACAAATCCCTTACTCTCACTTACTCCACAAGGGGGTAACATACAAATGGGATGACAAATGCGAACAAGCATTCAACAAAATCAAGGAATATTTGTTAACACCTCCAGTACTAAGGCCTCCAATTCTGAACAAACCATTGATCCTTTATATCTCAGCAATTACAGCAGCCCTTGGTGCTCTCCTAGCACAACATGATGAAAATGGAACAGAAAGAGCCATTTACTACATCAACCATACAATGGTGGGCCATGAGTTAAACTATACATTCATTGAAAAAGCTTGCCTAGCAGTGGTGTTTGCATCCCAAAAATTTAGACACTACATGTTGGCACACAAGATCAAACTCATAGCTAAAATTGATCCCCTAAAGTATCTTCTTTCAAAGGCAATGCTTACGGGAAGAATGGCTAAGTGGGTAATGATATTATCATAATATGACATTGAGTATGTGGAGTGCAAGGCAATCAAGGGACAGGTCATTGCGGACCAACTGACAGACGCACCTATCTATGCGGAGAACCCACTTGTTTCAAAATTTCCAGATGAATCCATTTTCAACATTGACATAACTACTCATTGGAAACTATACTTTGATGGCTCCTACACACAACATGGGTCAGGATTTGGTATCTTCTTCATCACTTTGCAAGGGGATTGTATACAAAGATCATACAAGCTAGCATTCCCTTATACCAACATCTGCACACCCACTGGTGCCACACCATTTTCCTTGGTCTACGGATCAGAGGCCATCTTGCCCATTGAGATCGAGCTACCATCCCTCATAGTATCATTGCAAAACCTCATCACAGATGAGGAGTATCGAGTTTCAAGAATGAACGAGCTAGAACTGCTGGACGAGTGACGTCTGGATGCTTTAAACCATCTGCTAGTGTATCAAAATAGACTCAAAAGGAGCTACAACGAGAAAATCAGAAGCAGAACTTTCCAGGTCAGAGAATTGGTGCTAAAAGAGAATCAAAAGAATGTCTTGAACCCAACTGGCTAGGACCCTTTTTCATCACAGCAAAATACAAATCAGGGGCATATCAATTATCAACACCCGAAGGGGAACCCCTACAGGAGCCAATGAATAGCTCCCATCTCAAAAAAATTTATGCCTAAATCTTTCAAGGTATAGAACCAAAAAATCCAAAAAATTATAAAAAGTCCTGAAAAAATGGTTACTTCAGTGAAAACCTGGCAAACAGGCATCTTGGTGACAACAAAAAATTAAAAAATCAAGAAAATAGTAAAGAGAAAAAATTGTCCTCTAGTGAAAACCACTTTGGTGGCACTTTAGGCAAGTACCTTGATGAAAACCTGGCAAACAGGCACCTTGTGTAAATAAGCACTCTCCATCCATCTTGGTCTCCATGACTTGCTTTGCATCATTCACTCACCCATCGCATATCATCGCATTTCACCCTTCCATCCACATTTGCACCATAGCTTGGTCTTGTGTTTGTGTCATGATTCCTCCTAGAGCTACTCGGCCCACTTAAAAGGTCAGTTTGTCCTGCCTATATCGGAGTAGTCTATCACCTCACGCTGGGGGCACGTTCTCATCGGATCAGATTCATGTATGATCTTAAAGTTCAGAAACATCATAAAATCTAAAAAAAAAATTCAAAACATATCAAAATCCAAAAACAAGTCAAAAAGTCAGTCAAAAAGTAAAAAACAGAGTCGTCTAGTCGAACTACATCATCTCTGAGCTTGAACGTAGGCAAGGTTGATCTTTGATTATCCCCCGAGACATTTAGGTCAGTCCTATAGAAGTTCATCATAATAAAACTGACATTTCATCATGTATATCTTCATTTGTAAATCGGTCAAGTTGTCAGTCGAACTACATGGTCTCTGCGTGTATAATGTAGGCAAGGCTAATCTATTGATCAGCCCCCGAGGCCCCTAGGATAGGTCTTTAGGTTAGTCTCTTGGTCAAAATCTTAGAAAATCTCAAAACATTGGAAAATTGAAAATCAAAACATTTGAAAAAATACCAAAAATAGCCTCAAAACATTGCAAAACTCCAAAAACATCCAAATATTTGAAAAAAAATCCATCCGCTTCATCTCACTTACACTCGTGATAATCAGTCATCCATAATAAATCATCATCAACCTCAACCTTTGGTAAAACAGTTAGAAACAAGTCTAGCAGTCAAATGTGAAAACCTAAATTGTCAAAATCTCAAGTATAGGTCAGTTAGCAAGCAAGTTGGTCAACTCTTTTCTTATCAGTGGCATATAAATCATAAATCAATTTCATCATCATTTGATAAAAGCATGTCCTAGGATCCGTTCCGACAATGAGAACTTTTATCAAACCAACCACTTTGGGTAAACAAAACGACGTGTCATTAACATGTCCTAGGATTCGTTCTGACAATGGACATTATCTTTTGGCAATAAGTTTCGGCCCCCATCTTTCGAAACATCATTTCTCTCGGCTAATGGTATGAAGAACATTATTTTTTTGCTCACTTACTTTATCTTGTTTGATTTATCTCATTGTGCTCATTCCAAGGACCTCTCGATGATGTCCGAACGAAGGATTTAGAGAGATAGGAATGGGGCAATGATCATTATCTTTTGTCTGTTGTGCTTGTTAGATATCTTGTAATACAACCTTGGTCATGCGTGCTTTTGTTTAGTTTGTAGCAAGGGTGTTTTAAGTTTCTTGTTGACCACATAGAAAGGCTCGCCTTCCTATGTTTTGGTCCAAGATATTTGAAATATTTGAACTATTTTCTAGACAGAGTTCTGTATGTTAGGTGTGAACAAGAATACTCCTATCCGATTTGTCGAGTCAAAGTCCATCACACTAGGTACATTGCCATCTTGGTTCTCAATACCTTGATGCATCGTGTTGCGTGTATTATCAAACATAAGGAAATTCTCCCTTTGAAAATCCCAACTCCATGGCAAGTAGTCTTCATCATTTGCATGATCATCTCATTCTTTCATTCTTCTATCACATTCTTCTATCTTTACTAACATTTCTATCCCAGTTAGTACATGAAGCTACCCACAACTAATGAATGTCCACTCATCTACATCAACCACTCTCTCATTTTATCGCAATTTTGATTGGCAATTGGCATTCCCATTCAACATCTCGAGGGGGAAATATACTAGTGCAATTCTTCTCATTGGGGCAATAGTGGGGCATCCAAAAAATTAGAGAAATTTTGACTATTGAACATGACAAGATCATTCTTTGAATCAATGCAACAAGGACATTGCTTCAAAGAGGGGCAAAATGTAGACACGCAAAATATACAAGTTGACATTGCCCATCTAAGTCTGACTACCGACATCATTTCATCCTAAATCATTCCTCGACCTAACCATTTAATTGAATATCTTTATTTGATTAAATTCATTTGTTTTCTTCTCTTAATTAAACAAATCATGTGTTTGATTAAGTCTCTTAAATCATTCTCCATCTCTTTTAATTAAATAATTAATTTTATTTAATTAATTAAATCTCTAAAGTCTATCTATTAAATTGAATAAATTAAAATCTTATTTAATTTAATCTTACTTCAATCTCTTTAATTAAATAATCAAAACATGTTTATTTAATTAAACTTATTAAATCATTTCCTCTCTTGTTTGATTTAAATTAATCCAAAAATCTAACTCAAAATAATTCAAACTTCCTAATCTTCATTAAATTGATCAAATCTTGATTAAATCTAATCTAATCTTCAAAATCCTCTAGCTTTTCCCACTTGCACAAATAAATCAATTTATTGATTTACTAAATCTTCATTTTCCCTCAACAAAGCATCTTTTGGAGGAATATTCTTCTATTTCAAATTCAAAATTTGAATGACATGTCCTTCCAACATGTCATTTACTCTCTCTTACAAGTCCTTCCAACAAGGCATTTACTTCTTCTTACATGTCCTTGCCTTCAGCCAAGTGGCATTTAATGCAATTTTCTTTCCCCCTCTTACATGCCTTTTCTCAAAATTCAAATTCAAAAAATGCATTTATTGGCACATTTGTCAAAACTTGCACATTCCTCATCCAATCACATTTGGACAAGTGGCATTTTTCCATTGGCCAAATCTTTATCCCACATTGCTCTATTTTGGCTTTGTTTCCATTTCAACATTCTATAAATAGAATGCTTCACCATGCATTTTATCATCCACAATTATGCAAAGTTATTATGCACAAATATCTCTCAAATTCCATCCATCTTCTTAACTAGTTTATTGCAGATTTTGGAGCCCATTGAGGGACTTATCAAGTGGATCAATCATCTTCAATCAACATTTGCATTCAAGGAGTTGGGAAAGGGAAAATCTCCACACACCTATTTGCACCAACTCCCCCATGGGATCAAGTGTTTGCATGCTAAATTAGGATTTCATACTTCCATTATGTTCATTTTTTTCTTTGTTTTATTTCCTATTTTTAGCTTTGTGAATGGATTTCATGGGGAATCCTTGTTCATGCTTACAAGATGACTCTCTAACATTGTTTGTTGTTGTGTTTTTGTAGGCACTTCGAATAGGGGTTCACAGTAATAAAGGGAATGAAAGAGGCAGCAATGGTAAGAACAATATAGGACACCACCCTTTTGGAGGCAGCCACAATGACCATGCACTCAACCATGTTCACTCGTGCTATTGTTAAGGGATTGGAGGACAGATTAAAGGAGTATGAAAGGGAACAAAAGTTCTTAAATGATGAAGTTAAACTATTTATGGAGAATGTCAAATTGAAAGAATAGTTAAAAGGAGCAAGAACTTCACAAAGTAAGCAGATAGTGTTATATAAGCCTCCTAGTGCTCCATTAAATATTGTACAGAGCATTCCGACCAAGCAAGCAAAGGTTCCTGAGAAGGAAGTGGATGAAATGAAGGAGGCTTAGGATGAAGTAAAAAGGAAAGTTTTTGAAGTTATGGAAAATATTATTGAGTACAAAATAAAGTTGGTTATTGATAAACTAGATAGTGTGCATGATAGTTATAAATCACTTCAGCAAGCAATTGATCAAATAAAAGCACATATGCTTGTATATGACCCCCTATTTCAAAGATGGTAGCCTATTCACCACACTCTATCTAAGTTATGCAGAGTTCTACAAAGGAGTCTCGATGCTCCTACAACATTAAAACCGACTTAGCAAATAGTAAAAATGATTGTTGATGAATTTCAGTGTATACAAGGGGAGGATAAGAGGATTGTGGCACGAATGGATTCCTTCCATACCTTCAAACAATGGTATACACCAGAAAGTGTGAAAGATGATGGTCAAGTAAAAGACTTGGATGAATGGAAGAAGGAATTTGGTCAAGTTATTCATAAGTGTTTAACCCATGTTCAGGGGGGATAGTGACACTGGTCTTCACAGGCTCAATTTGATCATGGATGGATTGATTGCTCTTGATGCTAGATATCTGAAATTTTTCAATGATACAAAGGCACTACTGGATAGTCGATGGTAGAAACCTTGCAAACATCCAAAAGATCTAGGAATATCAGTGGCCATCAGATTTTACGGTGTATCAATGGGAAGAGAAGTATTTGGCTTCAAATGAGTAGGTCACTAAGGTGAGGAAATTTGGACATCTATCATGGAGAGGAAAGATTTTCCAAATCGATGAGCATGGGCTTTCTACATTGAAGAAACATACATCTAAAGTGTCTTAAGCCTTGTTATTTCTTCAATTGTGAAAATTAGTTAGTTGTTAGTAAAAGTAGTTTTGAAGGGTCATCTCTTTTTATAAAAGGATTGAAGCTTGTTGCTTCCTATATAAATAGGAAACCAAGGCCAATTTTGAGAGGATCATTATATCATATTCCATTTTCATTTCCGTTATAGTAGGCATTAGTAAGAAGATAGATTGCACATTCCACCCATCCATATCATATCAAATACTTCTACTATAAATGTATATATATTTGAAACAACATAATGGAGAAGATTGCTCATAATTGGTAATCTATTTTGGTGTTCAATTGTTGTGTTAAATTTCATGATTATTTGTTACTGTGTTGTCTCCAAAGTGGTTTCTTCAAGTTATTTAAATTCATAAGATTTATTAGGGCCATTTGTTGTTACTGTGTGATTATTTTGACCTTATGAATGAAATAGAACATCTTATTATTAGAGATTCTCCATGACTGTGTTATCATTTTATATTTTTTCTCATGTTTTCCATCTTATTTATTCTTATATTTGAATGAATATCAATTATTGAGCCTCAATATTGTGCTTATGTGAATGAATATGTTGATACAGTAAAGCATTTACTATGGATGTTTTCAATTACATATTCAAAATTATGTTCAACATAAAAATGGAAACTATTTAAAAATAATAAAGTTAACAAAGTTGCTTATTTGAATAATTTGAGTTACGTGCATTAATATTTTATTAAATTTTGTGTCTTCATGAACATATGTTGATACAAAATGAATGGAAGAAGCATCCAAGTAATTGTAATTTTTTCTACCAACAATTCATACCAAAGATTGAACAATTTAAGGCTATTGCAATAGGTAATTTGTATCGACACAAATAATATTATTGAAGCATTTCAAAGTTTGGGCCATAAGAATCATCCTTTTGTAAACATGGATTGCAAATAATTCTGAAAATTTAGAAGTCTTGGTGATTAACATTGTTGTCTACTACAATGTCATCCAGTGTATCATTGTCAATGTTCATATGTTCTTTCAAGTATTTAATATTATCATCATCCTCATCTTGACCTACATCATCTTCACCATCATTGAAATTTGATAGTACACCATCTATATTGTTCACAGATGTATTTGGATCATCATTTTCTATACCATCCATATTGTTGTCTTCCATAACATCATCTACCTCTGGATTGTTGTCTTCTTGTTCTTGAACATAACCATCTTCAACATCATCATGGATGTCAATTTCTTCAATGTTCTATAATCCCTCTCTCTCATTTTGTTCACCATCATTTTTTTGCTTAGTATCCACTAATGTTTCATCAAATACATGACTTAATCTTGGATCATAATGTATGACAAACATCCATTTTGGGTCCAAAATATCTTCATATAAAAATACCTGCACATGAATGAAATACATATATTAGACATATGTTATAACAATTTTATTGATTAATAAACACATGTATATATTCATAAAAAACTATGAATTAATAGATTAATGATCACTACCACTTCTTGTATGAGTTAAAGAAATACCTTCTCACAATGAATTGGTAGAACATAAGGATCCTTATCCTCTGGTAGGAAGCATGAGGAATCTATAGAAAACAATCCACTATGGGTATCATGTCTTCCTGTCCTCTCAAATGCTTCATACCATCTACACTTAAAAATACAACATTTAAAAGAGTGGTAATCCAACTCAATAATTTCTTGTATTTTACCAACATATTGTATATTCCCTTCAATTATATTCTTACCTTTTGAGCTTGATCAACTAGATTGCTTGAAGTCAACCATTATGCCACAATTGAAGGATCGTCTCTTTACATCTACACTTTCTACACGATAACATTGACCATATGCCCACATTGTTGGATATTTCCTCACCTGTGAAACACCATTTATTTCAATGAAAAAAAATATAATGATGAATATTAAAATAGTTAATAGTGTCAAAATTGTAAGGAAACAACATTTTGTAAAATTCCAATTGTTTCTTTCTTTCACATCCTCTAGACTTGTTGATTTCATCTTCTATTATGTCTGAATCTATACCTGCATCTTCTATTTGATTTTGAATTTGTTCAGTAACCCATTCTAGTGTGCAATCTTTTCCCCATTCCCTAAGCAGATCAGTGGGAAGTGGAGTATTCTTTGGGTTCGATCTCTTAAATTGTCTCCTTGCTTCTAACACTTCTCTCTTTTTATCATATAGATCAATCCATTTTTTCATAAAGTCCATGTGGTACAAAATGAACTTGTCGAGTATAGAAATTTCTTCTACACCTATTACATGTCAACATGTTTATTTCAAACTCCAAATGTCATGTTGCTAATTTGACAAATAAGTTACAAAGTAAATTAACAATTACAAGAAAAACAACCACACTAATCATGAATTTACTTACTAATTTCTACTTCAACACCATCAGATTGTGGTTTTTCTCCATCAATAATATATAATGCTCATTCTTCATCCCAGATGTGTCACCCATCTTCAAAATCCTTACCAAGGAATTCACACTGGAAGAAAAATGCTTCATTCAATACATACCCTTTAGCCATGCAACCCTCTAGATGTGCCTTTTGTCAGGCATATCTTTTAAGAGTTTTCATATACCTCTTAAAGAAAAACATCCACCTCATTGATACGACACCTGCCAATTCAATGTCATCGACTAGGTGTATACATAAATGGACTTGTAGGTCCATGAAACTTGTAGGGAGATCCTTCTCAAATACACATACAATTTATGCAATTTCCTTCTTCCACTTTTACACTTCAGATTCATGGATCTCCTTGGAGGTCACCCACCTAATATAAGAATAGTAAATTAGTATGAACCTTTAGTGATAAATTAAAATGAAATATAATATCTCTATGTCTCTCACACATGAAAATTTCATATAACCACATACCTTGTAAATGTTGGCATTCAACTTATGACATTCCTTAAACTTCAACTGTAAGACAAGAATCCCTCCTAATTGCCAATGGCATGATATTTTATCAAAAAAATTTATGAAAAGGTCATTAGTAATTTTTTCTCACACAACAAAATATCAAAATATATATAGTACTTAATCAAAGTCACCAATAAATGATAAATGATGATATATAAAACCTTCATTAAATTATGAAAATCATGCGTTTTAAATCATGTGATATTTCCATCAACTGTAAAAGCTTTAGCCAATGATGACCCATAGCCAGTAGATGTCCTTATTGAACGAATGAAATTTTTTAGTTGGTCTAGCTCTTTTTTTCTTAAAATTCATGGAGCTTCTACACATGTTTCATTTTACTTGCTTAGCTACAAATTTTTTCTATCAAATTTGGTATGCAAAAGAGCAATATCTCTCCTCGAAGACAAGGTGTCCATCACTTTGCATAATATACGTCGAAATATAGAATTTGGGACATTTTTTAAGATGTGAATAGGATCTAATAGGTGAGATATTAATAGATCCTTCTAGTAAGGGAGCTCATAAAATATGGATTTTGTTTTCATTCCTTCTGGCATATGAACTACAACTTGTTCTAGTTCTTCAATTGAACCACCCTGATCAAAAAAATCCTCCCAAGTTTTCAATTCAACATCTTCATACTTCTTAAGCCAATCACCTAGACCCATAATCATGGGAGGGCCTCTATTTTCAAATTTTCCATCAAATTGATTCTTCTGGCGATTTCTAAACCTATGATCTATTGGTAGAAAAACCCTATTGTTTGCGTAAATAAATTAATGTAGATCTTTAGAATACCACCCTTGAAATTGTTCTGCACATATTGGACACGTAAATATCCCCTTTTTTTGAAGCCCTACAATTCAACAAGTAATGTTAATAACATCAAAAAAATAGTATAAAACTAAGTATGAAAGTTGGGATGAAAATAAATTGTGTAAATAAGTAAATATTTTATCTTACCAAAACAAACACCAAGTCCTGAGAAATCATGAATAGTCCAACATAGCACACCATACAACATGAAGGACCTATTTGATGGAGGATGTAATATGTCATACATTATTATGCCTTTCCATAGCAGTTGCATCTCATCAATAAAAGGTGCAAGATAAACATCCATCGTTTTAACTTGATGTTTTCCTAGAACAATGAGAGTCAACATAAGGTTCTCCTTTCTAACACTCATCCATAGGGGAATATTGTATATGAATCCGACTGGCCAAACACTATAATTGGAGTTCAGGAAAGAGAATGGGAACTCTCCATCAATTTCAAGACCAAACCTGATACTACGGGGTTCATCTTTGAATTTTCTTGGCCATTTTTTCTTTGTGTTTCATTGCTTTGGAGTTGGCCAGAATTCACATGAATCCATCTTTACTCTTGTTCTTTGCATGCCAATCCATCAATTATGCAAGTGACTTACAACGAAACATTCATTTAAGTCTAGGTATAATTGGCATGTGATGTAAAACCTTCTTTGGAACTCTAGAACCTTGTACATCTGTACGATATCTCTTCTCTTTGCATACATGGCATTCTACCTTGTTCTAATATTCATCTGTATATAAAATTCAATCATTTTTACATGAATGAATTTGCTTATATTCAATCCCCAACTCAACCAACAACAAACAGGCCTCTCTGCAAGTTGATGGCAACACATTATTTTCAAGGAATATTTTAGATTTTAGTGCCATGTAAGATTGCTAGAGATTAATTCAATTGAATGTTTGACTTATGATGAACATGTTTGATATGCCAATCTATACTAGGATTTTTTATATACAATATATGATTTTAAAATCCCCTTAAAGAAATATAAACGAAGTCGATGAATGTTTACGAATTATGTACACCAATTGACAATGCAATGAAAGAAATAGATTTCAACTCACTTCAATAGGGTAGTGAATCCTTTGTTTAACCAAACAAATAGTGACTTGATTTCTAATATTAATGTGCATTCCAATTGTGAGGTTCTACTTGCACCCAATTTGAAGACAGGTGTCTTCTCTGCCTGCTTGATGGAGTCTTTCAGGTTGTTATCGTCAACATTACGTTGGTGGTAATTACCCCTGCTATCATCGTTACTATCAGACATATGATCATTATTGGCATCATTGTTTCCATCCCCAATGAAACCTGTAAGAATTTCATTCAATCCTTCTTCATGCACTGCATTTTCCCTATCATGATCATAATCATTAAAGCTAGGTGGCATCTCATTAGTGTATACATATCTCATCAACTCTTCAAATTTCTCAAGTGGTAGTAATCTCTTCAAACTTTCTCTTTTCGCCCTAGTATTGTTTAAAGGATGGTTTGGCTCATCCCATCCAAATATTAATAACCCAGTTGGATCATGGGTATTAGTATGTGTTTCATCGACATCTTCTACCTATCAACAAACACAAGCATTATTTAACGTTTAGTAACATTTGGATAAATCATAAATGTATCAATTTCAAAGAAATATAATCAAATATGGCTTAAAAAATAAAAATATAAATGGTATGAACATATATAAATCAATTGAATAATGGAACATTATTTTATAGACTACCTTTTTTATACAATAATTTAAATAAAACACAATTTTGACAACATAGTTTATAAAACATCAGTCCACACCCATTTATTATTCTTTGGTTTTTTTCCCTTAAGAACATCCTTAGGGAGACCTTGTTCTTCCCTTTTCTTTCATGCAAGAGTGCATTTTAAGAAGGGGTAATCAATCAATAACTCATCCCCAATGGTAAGGTCCTTAATAGCCTCACCCATTATCAATCTATCAACCTCTCTTTCCATATCTCCATCTTTATCATTTATAACCTCAACAAATTGACAATTCCATCTTACATTAGGGTCCCTTCCCTTACTACTATTTATAAATCCTATAATATTTTTGTGTGTGTATGCACGCCCATCTATATACATAAGATGACCTCTATTAATTTATTTTCCACTTTCCAATTGGAGACGATGTGTATACATATTCAAATTTAGACCATATGTAGACATGCTAGGCTTATATTCTGCTAGCCTTCTCCATTCACCACTATAATATGATGGACCATAATATGGCATTAATCTCCTAGTGGTTTTTTCTGAATTGTTTCTATGTTTAGATCCCACACATACATTTTGGACAATAAATATGCCTAGATTCACTCCATGAATATTGGAGGGTCGTATCATGTAGTTATATCCTCAAAATTGAAACACCTCTTACACTCTAGGTAGTTGTTGATCACTAGGCCAAGCACAATATAGTCGATGATCAAATGTCTCTTCATAAATTGATCTCAAACTCAAGGGAAAGTCATCATCTCCATTACATTCATTCTCATAGGGTATGTAGTCCACCTTCCCCCTGTCTTTAAGCAAATTATGTATCTTTAAATTGGTTCTTGTTCTGTGACTTGTTTTCATCAATTCTTCATCTTTCGAGCTGGTATATTGGCACATATTTTTGTTAGATGTCTCATCTGATAAATGATCATTGCCCTCTAGGTTGGAAGTCGGTGATCGAGGAAACTTTAAACCAAGAACTTTATCTTCCAAGTATCCATTGAGAAAAAAATTAGTTATTTAAATAATATAAAACAATGTTTAAACGAAGTATACATGTTATTTATATCAAATTGGAAAATTACTTACCACAATTCCTATTAGATTTGAATCAATTATAGGAGGCATACTATTGAATAGAAGCTCATCATATATGTAATTTCTTTGTATAATTTCTCATTTGAATTGTTTCTTTCCATGAAATACAAAACATCCATAAACAAAAATTTTCTCAAAGTATTCATCCCATGTACTATAGTCCTAACTAACCTCTTATTCAGTGCAATCATTTGCTGTGTCTGGAAGATCCATTATCATATCCTCTTCCACCCACTATAGTCTATGTGATTTAATATTTTTAGGTCCACGTCCATGTACATATCTTCTTCTTTTGCTAGTTAAACACTTAGGCTTTGCATTTTCTCCAATCTCCTTCTAAAATAATCAACAACATGCATCAATTTATGTCAAGATTGGATAATACATTATAAATTTCAATAATACTATGAAAGAAGATGGACGTATCCCAAAATTCCATTTGATAATTTTTTCGTAAGTCAAAATTTGAGTACCTAATGTCTCATTTCATCCGTTCTTTCCTCATTTGATATGACACAATTTATTGCCATGGCCTTGTCTCACCTCTATAATACACAACATAGTAAATAATGTTTACTACAACAATTATATCATTTCAATTTATATGTTATCCAACAAAAAACCTCACTTTAGTCACATATTTTCTCAAAGTATTTATCCCATGTACTATAGTCCTGACCAACCTCTTGTTCAGTGCAATCATTTGTTGTTTCTGCATGATCTGGCATATCCTCGTACACACACTATTTTCTATGTGATTTAATAGTTTTAGGTCCATGTCCACGTCCTCTTTTTCTAGTTGAATGCTCAAGCTCTAAATTTGCTCCAATCTCCATCTAAAATAATCAACAACATGCATTAATTTATGTAAAGATTGGATAATACATTATAAATTTCAATAATACTATGAAAAAAGATGGGCGTATCACAAAATGCCATCAGATCATTTTTTCCTAAGTTAAGTCAAAATTTGAGTACCTGTTGTCCTGCTTCAGTTGTTGTGTCCTCATTTGACATGACACGATCTGTTGCCATGGCCTCGTCTCACCCCTATAATACACAACATAGTAAATAATGTTTACTACACCATTTATATCATTTCAACGAATATGCTATCCAACACAAAACTTCACTTTAGACATATATTTGACATATATTTCACACTTTAGATGACTCATCTAGTTGTATAGGGGTCATTTCTGAGTTCACAAATCTAACCTCTATTAGTTATGCACCCACAAAATTGACATGGGATAAGGAATAGATAAAATAGGGAACCATGATTGCTCCCTTGGTACATATGAAGATGAAGTCAATTTAGGATCAATTTATTTATCAACTTCCAAGCAAAATACATCATTTTACACTATATTAGTCCCACTTTGCACCACCTTTTGCATCCCAAATAGATTACATTTTTTGGCAGGAAGGCGGTGCTAAATTAGGCACACTTTGCTATGCCGACTATAGCACCAATTACTGAATCAAGAACAAAAATTTAAAATTTCCCGCATCAAGAAGGAAGAGATGACAAGAGAAAAAAGGGAAAAACAACACGAAGGAGGGCTACAAGCAAGTAGATTAGAAATTTGATTTAGTTTGTGACACCATAGGTAAGGTTACAATTTGTTTTTTTCGTTGCCATAAATATTTTTGTTTGGATTAAATGGAGAGGATTGTTAAGAAAGGGTTGTGAATATTGTTTTATTTACATGAAAATCATTTAAGTCTCATGTGGTTGCAAAGGAGGAGGGTAAAATTGTAGACATTGCATTATTTCCTCTGTATCCAAGAGCAGTGAATGCATTTCTGAAACCCCAATGCCCCGGTTCGCTTATCATTCCCATCCCAAGCTTTTGATTTCCGGTTCGATTTCTTGAACCTTCCTTCCATAAAAAAGTAGTTGAATGCTTTCAAGACAAGTCGTTAAACTACATCTACCCCACTGCAACTAGGTCCCATGGGAACAGAGGTTGGTCAAGACAATACGAGGAGATAGTGTTGGATATTGCTGATTTGTGGTTGTCATTGATGTCAACACTATTGGCATTAATGTCTTTAAGGTTGTATATGTTGAGGATTTTGAGAAAATTGTAATAAAATAAGTTGCAGGTTGTCAATGGTGCAGTGAAGTTAAGCATGGTGGCTAGCTTAGTATATTGATGATAAGAGGTTTTGGATCAATGGGTTTGTTGAAAAGTACATTTAGTTTATCCACATGAAGTTTCAAAGGTTCGCATGAAGATTTCATTGAGTTATGAGTATTTGTGTTTTGATAGTTGTTCTATTGCTTTAGTTTGTGTTCCTGAAAGAAGATGATGTGATTCTAGTAATTTGATTTCTTGCAGATTCTTCTATGGTGATTTATGATGCTTGTGGATGCTTCTAGATCATGCTTTATCTATGTTGTTGGTCTGCATTGATCGTTATGTTCGCAATTGGTGATTTTCTTTTGTGAGTCATGTTTTTCATGATCATGGCTGACAAGGTGATTGTAGCATGTTGTAGATCTTTGAGGCATAATTTTTTAAGGTGTTTCATGTTCGAGACATGTTGTTTTGGGTCCTTACTATGTTTTGGCCGACATTTTTTGGTGCGCATTGATAATTGTTTATTGTTTTGGGTTGATAGTTTGTACATGTTTTATATTTTGTTGGGCTGACATGTAGTTGATGTTATCCTTAGTTGCCAATATATATGATCGATTGTTTATACCATTTGAAGGAAATGGTGTGCGATGTATGCTAAGTGTTGTGCATGAATAATGTTCTAATCTTTCAAAGGCAGAAGTAAAGTGTGAAGAAGAGTGAGTAGAAGAAAGTGTTTATGTGCTTAACCAGAACTATAATTAGGCATTAGAAGATGTTATTTTCTCAATTCAAAATCTTCTAGATGTAATCCGAATGTGACTATAAGACAGTGAATCTTCCTTTGGGCAGTGAGCCTTTTGTATTTGAGTAGTGAGCTCTAGGCAGTGTGTTTGAATGCATGTGCATTCCCCATTTATAATACTTTTAACAGAGTATAGTCTCGTGGATTAACTTCCATCATGGTTTTTCTCCTAACAGGGTTTCCATGTAAAAAATATTGGTGTTATGTGTGTTTTTGATGTGGTGATTGTTTACATTTTTTCATGTTTATATATTAGATCTGAGAATAAGTTTAATTTTTATAATTTGTGTGACAACTAATTCACCCCCCTCTCAGTTGCCTACCCTTGTGTTTTCAACAATTGGTATCAAAGTAGGTTCCTTGAAAGAGGTTTAATAGCTTGAGGTGATCTGGGATGGAGACATATAAGAAGGATAGTATGAGATTTGATGAAACTAATTATTCTCTGTGGAAGAATCGAATGGAGTGTCATCTGAGATGCATTGGTGAACCTTACTGGACAATTAAAAAGAATACGTATATCATCCCAGAGAATGGTCCTTCTACTGCAGGTGAGATTAAGGAAGCCAAGTAAAATATCAGGGCTAAGGAAGCATTGTTGAATGCTCTAACTAATTCTGAGATGAAAAATGTAATGGAGCTAAAGATTGCTTATGAGATCTGGAAAAAGTTGGAAACTTTGTATGAAGGTGATACCCATGTGAAGATTGCTAAGCTACAAATCTTGAAAGGGAAATATGAAATGTTGAGAATGGGTGAAGATGAGAGCATCACTTCTTTTATGCAGAGAGTGAATGAACTTGTGTGTAGTATCATATGTGTTGGTGGAACATTGGAAGAATAAGAGATTATTGCTAAAGTTCTTAGATCCTTTCCTACTGCATACAAACACAAAGGTATTGCTATTGAGGAGATCTAGATTTTGACAATGTAACCAAAGACATGTTGATTGGTAAGCTTACTTCTTTTGAGTTAAGTGATTTTGGTGAATCTCTTCCTAAGACAAAATATGCATTCAAAGCTACTATCTACGAAAAAGATAAGAAGAGATATGATCTGGGAGAAAGTTCTTCTAGAAAAATGTCCAACTATGAGCAAGAAATGAGAGAGATTGAAGAAGAAGAGAGAAAACTAGATGAGCTTGATGCACTTATTGTCAAGAGGGTACCCAAAGGATAAGGTAAGTATAAAGGGAAATTTCCTCTTAAATGTTTTTCTTGTAATAAGATAGGTCATTTTACCTCAAGGTTTCTGAAAAGAGTTCCTAAACCAACACCTAAAAAGCCTAGATTCCAAAGAAAGTGTTATTATGTTGTTGATGAAGGTGCAACAGATGATGAATCTAATAAAGGTAATTTAAGTGAGGATGAATGGGTGTTTATTGCTATCAAGGAAAATGATCCATTACCTACTGAATCTGCTAGTTGCACAAATGTGGAGAAAGCTCTAGCTGCCAGAGTTGAAGAAAAAGATGAATGGGTGATTGACAGTGGATGCTTTCATCACATGATAGGTGATAAAAGTAAATTTGTGAGCTTGGAAAAGTATGATGGTGGTGTTGTAAGATTTGCTGATGACAAATTTGGTGTAATCTGTGGTAGAGGATCCATTTCTCTTGATGGTAAACATAATACTGATGATGTTCTATTTGTGGAAGGTTTGAAGCATAATCTCTTAAGTGTTGGACAGATGGTTGACAAGGGATACAATCTTCAATTCAAGAATGGAAAGTGTAGAATATTGGGGAGTTCTAGAAATGTGATTGCATCTGGTACAAAAACAAAAGGTAATATCTTTCACCTAAATGCTACTAGTAAAAGTTGTCTGATTGCTCAAGTTGATGAAAGTTGGTTATGGCATAGAAGAATGGGTCATGTAAACTTTGATAATATTATCAAGATAAGTTCTACTCAGGTAGTGAGATATCTTCCTAAGTTGATAAAATCTACTAATACTATATGCAAGGAATGTCAGTTAGGGAAGAAAACTAGAGTTTCATTCCAGAGCAAACAACATTGTTCAAATGAAGTGTTGGAGCTTGTGCATACTAACTTGTGTGGTCCTTCTGGAGTTAGAAGTTTATAAGGAGATAGGTGTTTCATGTTACTTATTGATGATTATTATAGATTGATGTGGGTTACTTTCTTAAAGGAAAAATTTGAAGCTCTAGAGAAATTAGAGATTTTTAAGGCTATGGTTGAGATAGAGACAGGTCTAAAGATTAAATTTCTGAGATTAGATAGAGGTGGTGAATTCACTTCTGGTGAGTTTAATTATTTTTGTGAAGAACATGGGATAAAGAGACAATTATCTTCCTTGCATACCCCTCAGCAAAATGGAGTTGTGGAAAGGAAGAACAAGACAATTCAAGAAGCTACTAGGACCATGATGTTGGAAGGAAATGTTCTGCATATCTACTAGAGAGAAGTTGTGAGTATTGTTGTTTACACTCCCAATCGGGTACATGTCGAAGGTGATACCGGTAAGACTCCTTATGGGCTATGGTATGGTCATAAGCCTACTGTTAGATACTTCAAAATCTTTGGGAGTAAATGATATATCAAAAGAGATGAAGATATAGGAAAGTTTGATGCTAGAAGTGATGAAGGAATCTTTCTTGGTTATTCTACTAAAAGTAAAGCCTACTAGTGCTACAATAAGAGATTGAGAAAATTAATTAAAAGTTCTAATGTCAAGGTTGATGAAGACATAGTTAGACCATCCAAAACCTATGGATATGATTTAGATGATTAGAATGATAGTTTAGATAAAGGAAAGAAAGTTCAAACTCCAAATCAAGTTCGAATCATTCCGGTGAATTAGGACAACAAGAGGAAGGAACTAGTGAAAGTGAAAAACTGAGATCACAAGAGCTTGAAGTTCAAGAGCACCCTAAGACTCCAAGGTATGTAAGACTAAATCATTCAGAAGGTCAGATTATTGGTGATAAGAACAAAGGTGTTCAAACTAGGAGAATAATTATAGAAGAATATTGTTTGATCTCAAGACTGAGCATAATAGTGTCAATGAAGAATGTAAGATGAACATTGGGTGGAAGCAATGTAAGAAGAACTACTACAAATTGAGAAGAATGATACATGAATTCTTGTTCCTAGACCTAAGGAAAAGATTGTAATTGGAACTAAATGGGTCTTTTGGAACAAACTAAATGAGCAAGGTGAAGTTGTTAGAAACAAAGCAAGACTTGTGTGTAAAGGATATTCTTAGATGGAAGGAATTGACTTTGAAGAAAAAATTTCTCCTGTTGCTGGGATTGAAGCTGTGAAAATATTTCTTGCTTATGTTTCTTACAAAAACTTCAAGCTTTATCAGATGGATGTCAAGTCAGCATTTCTAAATGGTGAACTAGAAGAAGAAGTGTATATTGAGCAACCTGATGGATTTCAATTGACTGATCGGGGAAATATGGTTTATTGGTTTAAGAAAGCATTGTATCGACTTAAGCAAGCCCCAAGAGCATGGTATGCCAGATTGGACAAGTATTTGTTGAAGCTTGGATTTAATAAAGGTATCTTGATCATGATAAAGATCTAATTGTTGAAGTCTTTGTTGATGATATCATTTTTGGAGGAGATGATAGTTTGCATGAAGTTTGTTGATGAGATGCAGAGTGAGTTTGAGATGTCTATGATTGGAGAAATGAAATTCTTTTTTGGATTGCAAATTACTCAGCTTGATAAAGGGATCTTTATATCTCAGTCCAAGTATGTGAAAGAATTGCTAAAGAAGTTTGGTATGGAATATTCTAAGCCAGTTGGTACACCTATGGTGACCGGATGTAAGTTAACACAAGCTGATGATTCTCTTAAAACAAATCAAAATAGATATAGATCCATGATTGGTGGATTGCTCTATTTGACTCAAACTAGACCTCATATCATGAATGTCATATGCATTGTTGCAAGATTTCAAGTTGATCCTAAGGAATATTGTGTGACAGATGTGAAGAGGATTTTTAGGTACTTGAAGGGGACAGTTGATTTTGGCCTATGGTATCCTAGAGAAGATGACCTTACTTTGAGTGTTTTTATTGATGTTGATTGGGGCCTTACTTTGAGTGATTTTACTTATGCTGATTGGGAAGGATGTGAATGACATAAAGAGTACTAGTGGTGGTGCATTTTTCTTGGGAAATAAGCTGATTTCATGGTTAAGTAAGAAGAAAATTGCAATTTCTTTATCTACTGCAAAGGTAGAATACATTGTTGTTGCTAACAATTGTACTCAATTATTGTGGATGAAGCAGATGTTGAAAGATATCAACATTGTGTATGATGAACCTATTGCTATATTCTATGATAATTCAAGTGCAATTAACATTTCTAAGAATCTAGTGCTGCATTCAAAAACTAGGCATATATCTATCAAGTTTCATATTTTGAGAGAGAAGGTGAGTGAAAAGGAAGTTAGATTGGAGTATGTGCCCACTAAGGAACAAATTACAGATATCTTTACCAAGCCTTTTCCTAATAATACTTTTTAATACCTTAGATGGAAGCTAGGGGTGATTACCCCTCCTAATTAGAATTAAGATGCATTGACTTACATTAGTCTGTGCATTTCATAGTCATATCTTGTGATCCAGATTGATGTTGTGGTGGCTGCTACTTAGGGGGAGTAGTCAGATGTTCATAAATGTGGTTCAAATCTTGTGTGAAGAAAGATAATGTGTATCTTTGTCATTTATGTCCAAGGGGGAGAAGATTCATCTGAAAAACTATGAAAGAGTTAAGGAGAAAAGAGTCAAAATCTAAGGGGGAGAAAGTGCTAAGAGAAAGTTGTGTTGATGGTTTTTTTCACATCGTGTGTTTCCATCAATACCAAAGGGGGGGATTGTTGGATATTGCTGATTTTTGGTTGTCATTGATGTCAACACTATTGGAATTAATGTCTTTAAGGTTGTATATGTTGAGGATATTGAGAAAATTGTAATAAAATAAGTTGTAGGTTGTTAGTGGTGCAATGAAGTTCAGCATGGTGGATAGCTCTATATATTGATGATAAGAGGTTGTGGATCAAAGGGTTTTTTGAAAAGTATATCTAGTTTATCCACATGAATTTTTAGAGGTTCGCATGAAGATTTGATTGAGTTATGAGTATTTGTGTTCTAATAGTTGTTATGTTGCTTTAGTTGTTGTTCTTGAAAGAAGATGATGTGATTCTAGTAATTTTATTTCTTGCAGATGCATTTGTGGTGATTCATGATGCTTGTGGATGTTTTTAGATTGTTCTCTATCTGTGTTGTTGGTCTACATTGATTGTTGTGCTTGCGATTGGTGATTTTCTTTTGTGAGTTCATGTTTTTCATGACCATGGCCGACAGGGTGATTGTAGCATGTTACAAATCTTTGAGGCATAATTTTTTAAGGTGTTTTGTGTTCAAGACATGTTTTTTTGGTTCCTTACTATGTTTTGGCTAACATTGTTTGGTGCGCATTGATAATTGTTTATTGATTTGGGTCGATAGTTTGTACATGTTTTATATTTTGTTGGGACGACATGTAGTTGATGTTATCCTTAGTTGTAGATATATATGATCGATTATTTATACCATTTAAAGGCAATGGTGTGTGATGTATGGTGAGTGATGTGCGTGAATAATGTTCTAATCTTTCAAAGCCTGAATTAAAGTGTGAAGAAGAGTGAGCAGAAGAAAGTGTTTATGTGCTTAACCAAAACTATAATCAAGCATTAGAAGATACTATTTTCTCAGTTCAAAATATTTTGGATGTAATTTGAATGTGATTGTAATATAGTGAGTCTTCCTTTGGGTAGTAAGGCTTTTGTATTTGAGCAGTGACCTCTAGGTAGTGTGTCTGAATGCATGTGCATTCCCCATTTATAATAATTTTAACATAGTATAATCTTGTGGACTAACCTCCACCGTGTTTTTTCCCCTAACAGGGTTTCCACGTAAAAAGTCTTGGTGTTATGTTTGCTTTTGATGTGGTGATTGTTTATGCTTTCATGTTTATATATAAGATCTAAGAATAAGTTTAATTTATATAATTTTTGTGACAAATGATTCACCCCCCTCTTAGTTGTCTTCCCTTGTGTTGCCAACAGATAGGTCTTTTAAGATGACAATTGAATAATAGATCATTTCCTCAAATTTGTGAGACCTTCGGGCTTAAATTGGCTATTACTAATTTTCGCTTATTCTTTTATAAAACAATGAGCTCTTGGTTTTGAATTGATTGTGTGCACACATCCATTTTATTTCTAATCAATGGATGTCAATCAAGCATGGGTCTTATCTATGTTAACTCTCATTAAAACCACACTTTTCACCCTTTTTATCCCCCAAAGATTACCATTCTATACAGGTGTGCAAGTGTTGATTTTTTTACAATACATTTGTTCCATTTTGCATATATTTATATCTTTTCAAATATATTTATATTCTATACAGGTGTGCAAGCAATTGATTCATAGGCGTTTAAATCTAGAAAGAGATTCATTCAAGGTAAAAAATTTCATACCACAAATTAGACGAAAAATTTCATACCTGACAGTGTGTACTTTATTTGCCTCCACAGACTAGACGAAAATAATTTTCCCTAGGTCACCTCAAAATGTCAAGCAATAGAGGGAAGAGAAAAAAGGGAGTAGACTCTGGCCATAATGAGGTAATTCATTGTCAATTTATAGATTTGTAAATGTTTCCCTTGTTTCTTTCATTTTTACATTTTACTTTTTTATTTTTAAATTTAAAAGAAGAAATTTATTATATATATAGGGACATTTGGCTGGCAAAGATAAAGAGGCATTGGCTTCCATATTAGGGGCAAAGGAAGTGAACAATTTGGATGATGTGCACTAGAAAATGCTTGCCAGATACATAGAAAACCAATTTAGTGAATCCCCTCAAACATTGCAACCATATCAACTGTGTCAAAGGGAATCAATTGATTCCCCAAGCAATCCTAGATTGAGCAAAAGGTCCAGGAGGAAATCAGTACTAGTAAAATCTAGGAGTGTAGAACATGGAGTAGAGGCTTCCATTTTCCCACCCACTCCTAGGACACAGACTTCTTCAACCAAGCCAAGTTTTCATTCTTGCATTGGTACCTACAATACCAAGATAGAATACGATGTGGTTTTAGGGGAAGTGAAAATGACAAATGCTAGAAAAGGGTTTGTGAATAGGTTGAAGGAATCATTCCTTTTGTTAGCTCTCAAAAACACAGGTAAGAATACCTCAAGAGGTTGCCAATCTCTTGATACGTTTTAGGGTAACAGACAAGGCCAAATGGTTTAGACCTTCTTCTCTTCAGGTGCTGCTAGACCTAGGAGGGTGTACATATGAATGAAGCAGACTTAAAGTTGTATGACTTGATTGATTTGATGGATCTATTACGATGGGAAAAATGTAATAAATAAAAGCTTACAGCCTACTCCTACTCCTAATATTGAAATTGAGATATGGATGTTTTAATAAGATTTTATAAAATTCTAAAATGTGAATGGTATAACCAGTGCCTACTTATGTTGGGCTAATGGAGTCAAGATTTGTATAATGGATGACCTACTTAATGGCTATAATTCAAATTTCTTAGCACTTGTAACTATTTACAGCTTGTGTAAATGTGCAAGAATGTAATTATCAAATTCTTCTTAATGATCCAAATGTCCTTTTCCAAATTATTGTGATTAATCAAAAGGATTTAATCTCGTCTTGCAGGAACTAGTTAATTGAACCACACAAGAACAACAAGTTTGTTTTGATAAATTAAAGAATATCCTTGATATTTCAATTTAAATAATCAGGAAATGACAACCTTGGAGACAACCAGATAATTTTTTCAATAAATTTGACAAACAATTGACACCATAATTGGATCACCAGATAAATGTATTCTTCTCCATTATGTAATTTGAAAATATTTTACAATGTACAACATGATAATTTATTTTGGAAATAGTTCACCCTATCCAACTACCTAACCTACTTATTTCTCCTAAATCTAATAATTTTTTGATACAATTTCACTTTGCATATATACATTATTTTAGGATTACAATCCTTCACATTATCCATCTGAGGAAACTCTTCATTTTGACACCGCTCCTCGTTGAATTATCTTTGGAAAAATAAAATATTTAAATAATTTCCTTTTGGAAAATTAAATCTTTTAATCTTCATCCTTGTTTCTTCATGAATAATAATCATCATTTCACAATTCTTTTTTGAAATCTTAACAATCTTCACTAATCCTTTTGCTAGAAAATCTCTGGCTTATTCAATTTAATAAAATAATCCTTGGGTAAAATAATTAACCCCTCCATGACTCTTTGAGTGAAAATATTCTCCACTTATGTCTCTTGATTGAAAGATTTCACCATATTTAATAAATCATTTCTTCGAGTAAATAATCACCCATTGCCAGCTCGTAACTCCTTTGGTGAAAAATATTTCCCCTTATGGTGAAAGTATTTTACTTTATATTAAATTTGTTCATCTTTATTTAGAGTAAAATACTCCTTGGGTAAAATTCATCTCCCATCAAAGCTTTAAATTTTTCTTTAATTTCCTCCATGAAAATATTTACTCTTTTAATTGCATAAACTTACTGTTGAGGTAGATAATTACTTACTTCGTTAATTCCTCAAAAATATTTTAGTTTTCAAAAAAGCTTTCATCTGCCCTCTTATCCTTGGTGAAAGATATTATTCCTTCTAGTGCAAATTATTATTTTTTAATTTCACTTTCCATGATTTTCGTGGATAAAATAATTATCCCTTAAATTTCCATCATGAATTTTAATAAATATTTACCTTTGGACCATTTTGCAGTTTACATTTGAATCTCCTTTTAATTTTTTACCCATATTGCACCGTTTACCATTTATTCTAATCTTTATTTCCTCCTCAAGATATCACCATGACTTGTATCATCGATGAGACCTATACATCTCTTATCTCGATTGTATTTTGTCTCCCCGATGTATTTCCCATCGGTGTGACTTTAAAATCTCCCCTCAACCATCCTTCTCTTGCTGGTGCAAATCTCCATCGGTGTAACTTACTTCCATCAGAGGGATCTTGTGCTGATAATTGATGTCTTGCCGATATCAATTCCTTCTCTTGATGGAGTTCCATCGGTGTGACCTAAACTTTTCACTTCAATTGCTCATTTCTTGGTGATGAATTTAGGGTATCCGTTTGTATCGATGCACCAACTTTAGGGTTTTTATTTTGACCTTTCACAGGAACGTGAAAATAACATGTACTTAACTTCTTCCTTTTCTATGAATAATTCTAAGAATCAAAATTTCTCAAGTAAACTGCCATGACATGTTTCTTCAACTTCTGGATCTCAATCCGCCATTGTATTTTATGACTACTAACAGCATATATCGATCCCACCATTAATCTGTCAGAGCAACTAAAGTGTAGAATGCATTTTGTTTCTAATAATCCAATACTGGTTCAACATATTGAGATTAATGGTACTTTAATTGTGAGGGAGGCACTTTGAAGACCCACATCTAAACGGTGATACACAGTATCATTAGTTACTAACCCAACAAATACCCAGTGGCCCGCAGTCTCATCGATATTCAGAGTCTCATCAACAGTTATCCTTTCATCTTATGTAATTTGCTGTGACATTTGGAGTCAGGGAGATGTTTCATAGATTATTTTGCATCTCACTGAGATATATTCTTTGATATGTTTTCTGGTTGCTGAGACATATTAACTTTCTCACTGATGAAACCACATTCGATGAGACATATAGTTTGGCAAGACTACATAACTTCACCTCAATAACCATTGATAGAATCCCCTTGCGCCTTGTCAGCAAGACCTGATGCATTCGGTAAGACTTCACTATGATGAATTTTAGTTTGGCCGAAATGTTTCCTTGTGCACCGGTCGGTAAGACATAAATGAGTTAGTTATGACTCATTCTGATGATAACTTTCCTACTGATATGATCTTTCTATCGTCAAGACAATGAATTGTGTCCTGCCGATAGGTGCTTGCAGATGAATTCCAATTAGTGTGACATCCCTGAAGTCTTTCTGATAGACTACAACAAGTATACATTAGTAAAAAAGATGCATTATGGGTCGAGGAGACCCTCACCATCTCTTGCCGATAGGAATTATACTATAAAATATTTAGGACTAGATGGATTCTACGAGACTACATGACAAAATATGGGAAAAATGTTATGAAGAGAGGCTTTTGTGCTTATGGTGAGAACTGTTTTGCAATCTCATGAATATAATCAACTGTAAAATTTTCAAAATTTTACAGTTCTAACACCTTCAATGGTTCAAAGACCATCTACATTTGCAATTTTCAAAGATACCCATACACCTACAAAAAAAAATTATGAATGACATGGAGACTGAATTTGGCACGGGTTGGTCTATGAAGAAGGTAAAGATATGAATGTCTCAAAATTGCATGAGATTTCAATGTAGCCAAAGAAAGAAGATAAAAAAAATCCCTCCCGATATAAGGCTCAAAAAAAGGTCAATTGATGTAAGTGTCAAAGTATGGAAAGAGCTTGTAAAAGCATGTGAGAATTCTGAAGCATGGAGGAAGTTCGATGAGAGTACGCAGGTATTTGAATTTTCTCATAAGATTATATCAAATTTATTAAACAATTTTCAAATTTTATTTGTGCTTAGTTAAATTGAATTAGTACATGTTTCAAGACAAGGCCTCCAAGGCTAGGATTCAAAAACTTTGTACCACACATCACAGTGGCCAGAAAGGTTTACAGGCCTTGATCTGTAAATTTGTAAGTATATTTAATATGTTAAATGATATTTTTTTAATTCCCTAGGAAAAATTAAATGATTGAATATTAATTAGTTTAACTAGTCCATGTACCATGTTTTGACAGGAGGAGAAATATGGTCGACATCCAAAGTAATTTGAAAAGGAAAAGTTACAAAGCAAAAAGTGGGCTGATTTTTTAATCTAGATGGAGAACGAGGTATCAATATTTGACTTTCAATAACTTAGTTGGATATTCTTGTGTTAATATGTCAATTTTCATTTCTTGTGTTAAGTTGTTTATTGATGCGTAGGATGAGTTTTAAAGTGCTTATCTATTGACCCTAGATCCCACTCAATTGTCCCATTATTTCATGTTGAGGAAAAAAATATTGTTTCCCTTAAAGGGTAGTAGGTGATATTCATGCCTTATTTTCATCGCATCTTTTAATTAATGACCATTGTCTTTTAATATCTCTTAAGTGTCCTCATTTAAGTTATGAGTTGTACCATTTGAGTAACTTATTCCCATGTTGATTTGATTTATCTTCTTTTCTCTCAAACATGGTATCTCAAGGAGTGCCTCCTTGAATTCATGTTTCCATTCTACTAAGTGATCCACATGCATATTTTCCATCCTTCCTCATGATGTTGCCATTATTTTAACATGTAAGAATGTTTTGATGCATCTTGGTAGGAATCCTATAGATCTAACACATCCTTGTAGTCTACACCACTTGGCGTAGCTAACCAGCCACTTAATTTGTCCATCTAATTTTAAAAAGGTAGTAAATTACTATCTTCCAAGTTAAAAAAACTCCATAAATAAATAAATCAGCAATAAAAAACCTACAAGCTAATTTGATCAACATAGAGAAGTGTGTAATACTAGACTTCTTAACATTCAAAATATAAAACGAATTTCCTTAACACCAAGTAGATATATCCAAAAAAGTTAACTAAAAACACAAACGTGCTCCCGCATAGAATGGCCTAATGGTTGGTTGTCATAGAAGTCAAACTACCGAAGTAACAACACTAATCAAGCTAACATATATGCATCATTTACATAAACAGTTGAACCATTTATGTGCATGAATAAATAGTAGAAGAATGTAGATGAACTCAATTCATCTGACTTTATGCCTCTTGGAAGAAATTCCTCTTGAATCTTTGATATCAGGTGCCCAAGACTTCCCTGTAGCTTTTACCTTTCGTTTCTGCCTTTCCTCTTCACTGTTAGACTCATCTCCTTTTTCCTTATCTGCATTTCTAGCTTCGGCTTCTAATTCATCCCATGTTTTACCTTCCTCCCCTTCAAAATCTTCTTCTTCATCATCATCCTCATCTAATTCCACAAGAGATTCATCTTCTGAACCTTCCTCATCTGATTTTCATTCCTCTTCTACATCAGAGGGTTCATATCCTTGATCTAACTCTTCTGAATTATCAGAATCAAAATCACTAGCCTCCATATTCAAAAATTCCCAACCACCATGTTCAATAAATTTGTTTGGATAATCAGAAATAGTCTTCAAAATTGGCCACCAGTTCAAGTTCATTCTACTTTCATAATACTTTATATCCATGGAGTTTATTCATTCCTTGATGCCATCAAGTGAAGATTGAGGAATGGCATCAATGCAAAGTACATCCCATGTGAAGTCTTTGAAAACAATAGCCATATCAAATTCGTTTTACCCAAGTCCTACTCTTTCAAGGTTAAGAATCTCAATCTCACTAATAGTGATTACTAAGAAAGGTAATTCCACCAACACTACCAAATAGTTGAACAATAAAAGCAGGGGCTTTGAAAGGAACTCTATGAAAACCAAGCTCTCTAAATGGTAAATAAAACTCTAGTTCAAAATATTTTAGATGAGGCTACTCCCATAGCTCTCTTACTAGATTGAGAAATTCTTACCCTCCTAAATTTTGGACCACATCCATTACCTCCACATAAAACTAGACATCCTTTGTCTTCTTGGTTCCCATGCCATGATATGGTTATGCAAATTAAAATGAAGCAAAGTAATCATCTCCTTCTCCTCTAGCTGGAGGAATGCATGCTTAATTTTTTGATACATGATATCAACTCTCTCTTCTACTCTCATGGTTGAATACTAAAATCCATTATGGTGGGCTCCAAAGTTCCAGTCATCTTTCTTCCTCTTCCACCAAATGTTGGCCTAATCCACAAGTCTGCCAACCTAATTTCCTTTGTTTTTGAAAGTTGAAGTTTCTCCTAAGTCACCAATGTATCTCTCTCTACCTTTTTAGACTCTTTCATTGCTACAAGAAATTAGTGCCTAATTGATTAATAATCTCAATCTCACTAATAATGATTACTAAGAAAGGTAATTCCACCAACTCTACAAAACCGTTTACCGTAGGAACAATAAAAGTGGAGGCTTTGAAAGGAACTCCATGAAAACCAAGCTCTCTAAATGGTACATCAAACTCTAGTTCAAAATATTTTAGATGAGGCTACTCCCATAACTCTCTTACTATCTTGACAAATCCTTGAAACTCTGCATTGATATTATTTTTCTTGTCCCTCTCTTGTTGTTCTTCCTCAATTTCATCAGGATCATACATTGACCTTCTTTCCCCTCCTAAATTTTGGACCACATCTATTACCTCCACATAAAACTGGACATCCTTGGTCTTCTTGGTTCCCACGCCATGATAAGGTTATGAAAATGAAAATGAAGCAAATTAATCACCTCCTTCTTTATTGGTTGGAAGAATGTATGCTTAATGTTTTGATACATGTTATTAGCTCTCTTCTGCTCTCATGGTTGAATACTAAAATCCATTATGGTGGGCCTCCAAAGTTATAGTCATCTTTCTTCCTCTTCCACCAAATGTTGGACTGATCCACAAGTCTACCAACCTAATTGCCTTTATTTTTTAAAGCTGAAGTTTCTCCTGAGTCACCAATGTAGCTCTCTTTTCCTTTTCAGACTCTTTCATTGCTATATGAAATTAGCGCCTAATTGATTAACAATCTCAATCTCACTAATAGTGATTACTAAGAAAGGTAATTCTACCAACTCTACCAAAAATTTTACCGTAGGAGCAATAAAAGTAGGGGCTTTGAAATAAACTCCATGAAAACCAAGCTCTCTAAATGGTATATCAAACTCTAGTTCAAAATATTTTAGATGAGGTTGATCCCATAGCTCTCTTACTCACTTGACAAATACCTGAAGCTCTGCATTGATTTTATTTTTCTTGTCCCTCTCTTGTTGTTCTTCCTCAATTTCATCAGGATAATACATTGACCTTCTTTGCCCTCCTAAAGTTTGTCTGAAATCCATTACCTCCACATAAAACTAGACATCCTTGGTCTTCTTGGCTCCCACGCCATGATATGGTTATGAAAATGAAAATGAAGAAAAGTAAGCATCTCCTTCTCTGCTAGCAGGAATAATACATGCTTAATGTTTTGATACATGATATCAACTCTCTCTTCTGCTCTCATGGTTGAATACTGAAATCCATTATGGTGGGCCTCCAAAGTTATAGTCATCTTTCTTCCTCTTCCACCAAATGTTGGCCTGATCCACAAGTCTACAAGCCTAATTGCCTTTGTTTTTGAAAGCTGAAGTTTCTCCTGAGTCACTAGTGTAGCTCTCTCTTCCTTTTTAGACTCTTTCATTGCTACAAATTGTCTGTGGTATTTAATCATTTGTACCACATGGTTGATGTGATTTGAATCCTTAGATCTACAGGAAATTTCCTTAACATAAATACTGCTAGGGAATTTCAATGTTGGCATGTAGTTGGCATTAAAGCTGGTACGTAGAACATTGAAAATTATCCTTATATAAGAATTCCCTCCATCTTGTTGGCTTGTAACACTCTTGATGGTGGCTACATGAAATAGAACCATGATGACATATATGGGTACTAGAACAACATCATTTTTCGTATCAACCTGAATCATGAGCTCTCTAGAAACGGGGATATCTTCCACATTTTTGTATGAAACCATCTTAGTGGATGGCTTGGAAGAGCCATGTCCATCTCCTATAGCAATGCCCCCTATAGCCAATCTTCTTGCAGTCTCCTCATTTTTGTGCAGAGGGTTGGCACTTAAGGTTATGTAATAGAATTTGCAGTTGATAGTTAAATTGTATAACAAATTTTTTATGATCTTTACTAACTTTTATTAGAATTGTTGCATGTTTTACATCATTGGAATAACATATTAGTTGTAATTTTTTTTTGAAATTTTATTATGGTATGTGCACTTTGATATGATGTAATATGATTATGGTTTCATCTCATATGTTTCAATATTATATATATAACAAAAAATAAACTATTGCATGAAATAAATAATCAATTTTCATTTTAAATAATTTTTTTTACAGAACACGGGTCTTCCAAAAGATCCAGATGATCCTCATCATGATATAGATCTAGAAAATATTGGTTCTATCTATACAAATCATATGGAAGAGGATGATGATGATGTAGATACGGAAGACACCAAGGCCAATGACGATGATGATGATGATCACGATGGTGGTGGTGATGATGAAGCAGTCACTGGTAGTACCCAATGACATTCATGATCATATAGACTATGTCATGGATCATTGCTGATATATCGTTATGATGATCATGATCATGATGAGCACAATGGTGGTGATGATGATGAGGTAGTTGTTGGTAGTACCCCATGACATTCATCATCATATAGACTACATCATTGATCATTGTTGATATATCGTTATGATGCCTCTTTTCATGGTTACTATCATATGTATCATTTTCACAACCTACAATACCATATTATTGAGTTGTATCATATTCACATTTATCATTTTCACTTATATCATTTGGACATGTATCATCTTGAATTGTATCAATTTGAGTTAAATAATTTATCATTTTTACTTATATCATTTGTACATGTATCATTTTCACATGTTATCGATCTAATAGCATATTTGACTTTCACTTGTTTTAGTTATATATGATGATGATCTTATTAGTATTGACTTGTCAATTTATATATATTAAAAGTGGTTGATGATTTTTGGATGGATATTTATTACGTATGATGATTTTAATTTACTGCTTAGGATGGATGTTGTCAAATTTAATTAAATTATAGATATTTGACTCACTTGTTTTAATTATAGATGATGATCATGTGTTATAATAATTATCTTGTTATTTAATCATATGAGTTAAATAATTAAATTACTTAATCTATAATCATATGAGTTATTTAAGAGGCATCATATATTTAACTAATTAAATTGAATTAAAACATATTAAATTAATAAATGGAAGCAAAACAAGAAGCATTTTTAGAAGCAAAAAGGAAGCAACAATGGAATCCAAACTAGAAACAAACCAGAAGCAATCTTGGAAGAAAAATTGGTAGCGAACCTGGAAGCAAAACCGGAAGCAAAACTAGGAGCAAAACAAGAAGCATTTTTTAGAAGCAAAACAAGAAGCATTTTTAGAAGAAAAAAGGAAGCAACAATGGAAGCCAAAGTAGAAGCAAACCAGAAGCAACCTTGGAAGAAAAATTGGAAGCAAAACCAGAAGCAAAACTGGAAGGAACGCAGGAAGAAAAACTAGAAGCAAATTTGGAAGAAAAATGGGAAGCAAACCTGGAAGAAAAATGGGAAGCAAAATTGGAAGCAAATCTAGAAGAAAAATTGGAAGCAAAATTGGAAGCAAATCTAGAAGCAAATATGGAAGCAAAACTAGAAGCAAATCTAGAAGCAAACCTGAAAGAAAACCTGGAAGCAAACATGGAAGCAAAACTGGAAGAAAAACTAAAAGCAACATTGGAAGAAAAAGTGGAAGCAAAACTGGAAGCAAACCTGGAAGAAAAACTAGAAGGAAAACTAAGAGCAAAACTGGGAGCAAAACTAGAAGCAAAAATAGGAGCAAAAATGGAAGCAAAACCGGAAGCAAAACTGGAAGCAATACTGGAAGCAAACCTAGAAGCAAAAATGGAAGCAAAACTGGATGCAACATTGGAAGCAAAAGTGGAAGAAAAAATGGAAGCAAAACTAGAAGCAAACCTTGAAGCAAAAGTGGAAGCAAAACTAGGAGCAAAACTAGAAGCAAAAATGGGAGTAGACATGGAAGCAAAAATGGAAGCCAACTTGGGCGCTAATTTAGGTGTTATTTTTTACGATAATGTTCAACGCTATTCCCAGTGCTAAAGGAGACACTATTGCTAGCACCAAATTTCTAACGCAAAATCTAGCACAGAAATTGGCACTAAAGAGAGCGCAAAAACCAGTGATGAAATGAAGAAACATATTTTCTCTAACTTTTGCGTTGTCAAATGACTCCAAAATGATGGACTCAAATACACTAAAATCTGATACAAAAGTCAGCGCTAATTGCCTGTTGTGCTATTGTGTTATATAATATAACTCTAATTTATCAAGGCATAACTTTGAAATGTATAATTTAGTTTTATTTATATCTTTTTGAATTATACATTGATTTTCACTTGCATTCTAAATTATATCTTCAACTATAATTTTAAATTAAGAGCCTCTATTTTTTCCAAAGTTTGTAAGGAAGCTAAGGTAGTATAACAACTTCATACAATAATCTTGAGAGGAGGATAATGTAATACTTTACAAATATTTTCAAAATTTACAAAAGCTTGACCAAAAATAAACACAAATATCATGTATACCACAACACAATGATTTATGTGGGGAAAACCCTTTCAGAAGAAAAACCACACACTCTAGAAGTTTCCCAATATATTATTCAAAAATCACAAAGATTACAATATACTTGCAAAGCAAGCTTCTCACTAGAGTATCACCAACCAAAGATCCAAAGGTAACATGACCATTATGAGACTCTCATAATAGATCACAATACATATTCATAATACAATTCCCTCATAAAATAGGGTTGAATTCTAGGGAAATCCAAGCCAACAAAATATTGACCCCTGATTCTATGACCTAATGATGAATGGTCCAGATTTACAATAATATAATATACATAAAATTTCTAGGGCACTTCCCCCAAGCCCCCACCAGGCCACACAACCCTTAGACCCCCTTTTCAAGGAGATGATCCCCCTGAGCCCCTCATAGTAGGGTGCTCACTCGTTTCACCCAATGCTTATGTATCAATAGTATCTTATGTAATTGCAAGGTTGAGACACATTTTCCCAACAAAGTCAAGTGAAGGTAATATGTTTTCACATCAACTCCAATTTAATCGATTCAAATTAAGAATAATTATTTTAGATAAAAGGAATGAAATCTAACTAAATTACATGTTATATACATATATATTTATTTACTCAACCCTAAAACTATTGGGCATCCACTTCCTCTTCAAAGGCACTTCTTGGAAACCCTAACTCATCGCTATGGATGAGTAGAGGAGGATGTGCACCAAAAATAGGGTGTGGGGATGGGGAAAACATCTAAGGAGCCACCCTCCACTATAACCATTCACCACATCAGCTACATATCACCACTTTACCAGATATAATGGTGGAGGTAATAAAATGAGAAGCATGGTGAGTAGTAAGGAAGAAGGTCGACCAAAACCATGGCCGCCAATTTTATTTTGTTTTTAATAATATACTTCATTTTATTATTATCTTTTTGTATACTTCCATTAATCAACAAAGAATTTTTTGAATAGGTCTACAACATTGAATGGATATATTTTAACAAGTTATGGTTTGTTGGTTGGAGTGCTCATGGGAAAAGAAAGTGAGGGTGTAGAAAATCCTTGCAATATGGGTACACCAATTGAGGGTTGTACCCATGATGGTTTTCCAATATACAAGTAGAAGTCACATCTCCCTATCCTACTTTACAATTTTTCCATCAAAAGGGGAGGAGTAGGAAGGTAAAAGGAAACAAATAATTAAATAATACTTTGTCCATTTAAACTATGGTATGAATGTCACAAACCAGAAGGGAAGATTTATATATTAGTGCCAAAATTTATAACTACTTTTGCAGGTATTACACAGGTTTAGTTCCAATCTTATTTTGGATTAGAATATAATAATACAACCAATTAACATATGACTATCACATTTGTGCTCATTTTTAAAAAAATTCAAGAAAAAATTATTGAAATATACAATGAAAAGAGGCATTAACTACAACATTTACTATGATCTACACAGAACAATTAATAATCTAGCTATGAACAAGAAGTTAAAGATGAATTTCTAGTTTTAGTTCATCATGATATTTCTCACAAACTATGATATGCTTACATTAAAATTTCTTCATCAAGAAATAGATAGAAGAGTAAACTAGAGTAATCTCTTTTTTTATTTGCTTGCTCCTATTTGTGTTCATAAATGTCATATATGTTTACTAATATTATTTTTGTAACTTTGTTTTGTAGATGTTAACCTACCCTCTAATGCAGATTTTCAACTGAGCATTCACATTACAATTGACAATACCCAAAAAAAAATTGTATTTTCAAAATAATGAAGTATATTATTTTTTTGAGAGTATAAAAATCCTTACAACCTCAACATAATTCCTTTAAATAGAAAGGAACAACTACAAATCTCTACAAGGTTATTGTTTACAATACTCTATTCCATTGTTTCTTCAAATTAACTTTTCATTTAGGGAAAGATAGAATAACTATTCCAAAAAAATTATACCCTCATGAAAGTATTTACACACATGTATTTTCAACATTTACAACCACATTCTGTTACAAATTTAAACATAACAATAATAGGATGATGAGCCAACAATTTCTTCGCAGATAGTCCTATTCTTTCTTTAAATTTTTACATGCAAATAATAAAATACCCTTCCATGTACTAGTGGCAAATCACCTCCCAACCTAGGACTGTAACAATCGACCCCAAGCTCTAGGAAAACTCAAGATGATAGGGAATTTTAACCACACATGAACACAAATACAATAGTTACCATTTTCACATTAACACACAACAATTGCAAGTAGAACACATGATAATTTTTTGGAAAAAAACACATTCACATAAAATATCAATATTAAGGTAGTCATATATAGTTTTCTCAATATCACTAGGTAGACACAACACAAGGGTTCTTCTATAAGAACCTTATAGAAGGGGAGAAAGGACATCTACTTGAGGGGGTATTAACCAAAAATTTCAAGTATAACTAGCCACTTATATCTCTCAATTTTCCCACATACAACTCCTCTAGAGTTTTAACTTCCATAACCAATCTCTCAATACAAAGAATGTAGCTTAAAATCCTTGAAATATGTGTGTGTGTGTGTGTGTGTGTGTGTGTGTGTGTGTGTGTGTATATGTATATGTATATGCATATATATACATATTTATATATGTATGTATATATATGTATATATATATATGTATGTATATCTATGTATATATGTATGTATATCTATGTATATATGTATATATCTATATGTATGTGTGTGTATATATATATATACATATATGTATATATATGTATGTATATGTATATATATGTATATATGTATGTATATGTATATATATGTATGTATGTATGCATATATATATTTATGTATGTATGTATGTATATCTATGTATATATGTAGGTATATCTATGCATATATGTATATATATCTATATGTATGTATGTGTGTGTGTGTATTCATATATGTATATATATATTTCTTCCCTTCAAAGACATCTCACTCGTTCAACGTCACGCAAGAAGTATATTCTCAAAAAATGGGAGACATAATTCTGTCATAACAAGACATACACAACATAGTAAACATAAACAAAAAAAGACAATATGCATTTTTACCAAAATATGTTTACACATGCATTTCATAGAATAACATAAGAATAAGGCATCAAACTAGTTATTCTTCAACAAGGTTGAAGAAGAATTCCACTAGCAATTAACCAAGATTTTCTTCACACTAGATTACTTTCTCCACTCAACACCCACTTGAACAAAAGAAAAGAAAAAACCAGCAAAATAATGAATGAATCCCAAGGTTACTTCCTACCCAAAAGAAAACTCAAACATGGAGCCCTAATCCCTTCATCTTCAATTGTGAGGGTGAAAAGAGTCACCTCCACAATTGGTCCTCCATTCCACTACCTCAACCTTGGACACTTATAGCCTAAAGGATTATTAGGCATGCTTGATATCAACTTGATCAAAATAGTTTGAATCTCATCACCATGTAAATGGATCCAAAAAGTGGCTCATTAGTCATGAAAAAAATTCACAAAAAATGACCCTAGGTTCAAGTCCTATGACTTAGGATCATTAAAAGTCATTAAAAACTTTAATTTGACATGTTAAACCATCTTTACATATTGGAATTAAAATAAAATCAAGTTCAATGCACAAAAAACCATCACCTTCTCATGAAATTCACATACAAAATTTAACACAAGGCATAACTCCAAACACTAGCCAAGATAACATACTTGCATGTTACAGAATGAATCCACATCACAAGGGAAATTACAATACATAAGATCTTAACCTCTCCAAATAGGTTAGGTCAGTTTTGTAGGTAATTCACAATATGTTACCATGAAGTTTCCCTGGGTCCATTGGTCATGGACTAATCCTACACACTAGATTACAATGGCTATTTTATCATCAATAATCATAGCAAGAGAACACAATATAATTACATGATGTAACTATGTTAATACTTCAAAATTTAACATCTCAATGCATAGTTTCATTTCCAAACTACTACTATCACATTCATCATTAAAATCACCTCTTGAGATAAATGAACATAGATTCACCAAATGAAAGAACTATAATCCATCGAGTCATGGAATGAACTACTCATAAAATAGCAGTGAGTGAGATCATCAATTCAATTCAATCATTCACATAATATCTCCAAAAAAAAATCAATGAGGATAATTATATATGCTCGCATACAATATATATATGTGATAACATCAAGGTATTTCAAAATTAAAATCCATGATAAAAAAATAACCCATAAAAAAATCATCCATGAGGATCACAAAATGATCAACATTAGTCACATAAATCTCTAACATTGGGAGATAGGTCTTATATAAAATGGGTAGAGAAGAAAGGATGTCATTCATCACTAGAATTTATATAGAGATAAGTCCTCCCAATTTTCCTTTTCATTATTTGTATAAATGTTTATGGGTGTTTCATTTTTGTGTGGAATTTTTTCCTGAATGTGATATTGTGGAAATGGATGTTGCATTTTTTTTTATTAGGTTGTGTTATTTTGGATATATGTGAACTTTGTGGATCAGGTGAGTGGGCCTATTTGAAATTCAGAATCATTGGTTCTAGTATGTTATTGTATTTGGGTTGTATACTCTTAAATGTATGATGGGTTCTAAATGGTTCTCATAGCTTGGGGAGGGCTAGATCCTCACAAGGCTTAAAGATGCCATAATGGCTGAGTGGATAGAATTTCTCCTCCCATTGGCATTCTCTCTTTTTGGTTCTTCTTGCTTTCAATATTTATATATGGTAATGGAGCTATTAAATCCTTGCTCTTACTTGTGATTGAAGGACACACTTTGTAAATTGAAGCTAAATTAGATATTTTTAGCAATTATTGTTGTTGAAGAGAAGAGTTGTATTAGATTTAGTTTAACAACAAAATAATGATATTATTGTTAAAACTAGAATGGATGTAAATTTAACCTCTACAGGTTAACTTTATTTAAGTGTACATTACTTCCATCTCATTTACACAAAAAAAGTGGTATTCCCTTTACTATTGCCTCCATAATATTTCCATAATATTTTAATGTAAGTCCTATTTTTACATACTACAAGATATCATTTAGAAAGGGAGTAAGATAAAATACATTCATGTGTGTTTATATGAATTTATCTATGTATAACTAATCAAAATAGAATAATAATTAAAGCTTAATCATACTCATATATATGTTTAAATATATTCACCATCACCTATTTTTAAACTAAAAATATTTAAAAATATATAACCAACAAAATATATCTAATATTATGCTCTCTCATCCAACTCTAGTTTGAATCATGTTTGCAAACCAAACAACATGGGGGTGCCCCCCTCACGCTTCCTTAGTATGATATGCTATTTTTTCCACCTTAGTCATGAATACCTTTGGTTTCATGGTGTGATTACAATGGTTGTTGACTTTACCTTGGATTGTACTCATGACCTCATGGTTTAGGGAAGAGTTCTAAATATTAATGCTTGGAAGAAGGTTCTTTTAGGTGTTGATTGAGGTGAACATGTGGTCAGTACTGATATCCTTGTATTCCTCAAGTTTGATGATGGAACTATTATTAATCTACCAAACTCTATTTTGGAAAGGACTATCTCTGTTAGTTGGAAAATTCTTTTATTTTCACCCTACCAACAATATGGTCAGACGATGGATAATGGAAAAATGATGGCTAAAAGGAAGTGTAATAGTCTGTGTGATGTTGGGATTAAGGTTTCTCAAAATTTGAGTCCTAGCACTAATTAATTTATTATTAGGTGTATATTAATTTATCTTAATGTATTAATATTCCTAAGTTTCCATTCGCTTTGTAGGTCCAATAGTTGAGATGGCATCCTAAATGGCAGGTGATGACATATGGAAAGATACCTATTTTATAAGGAGACTTTATAAGCTCCTATTTTATAGGAGTATGATATCACATGTTTCCATATTAGTGAAAAACTATTTTGGCATGTTTCTATATTGACTTGAGAATCTCAACTAGCGGTTACTTTATTAGAACTGAAGAGGAATACATCATTTTTTTGGCTTTATCTGCTTTAAAGATCGGGGCAGTGGTTAGTTTATCTTTGAGTAGGTCAAAAGCTTCTTGACACTTCTCATTTCATTCGAGTCTCTTTCCTTTCTTTTGCAAAGAAGTAAGTGGAAAAGAAATCTTAGAAAAGTTTGTGACAAACTTCCTGTAATATCCTGCCAAGCCTATGAAACTTCTTACCTCTAACACATTTTTGGGTATAGGCCACTCAATTACTGCTTTGATCTTTCTTGGATCAACTACAATTCCTTCTACCAAAATCACATGACCCAAATAATGTACCCTCTCTTGGAAGAATGTACACTTGGAAATTTTACCATACAACCTATGCTCTTTGAAACATTGTATACCATTTCTAAATGCTTGCAATGTTCTTCCTCATTTCTAGAATAAATCAAGATGTCATCTAGAAAAAATAGTACAAATTTGTCAAGGTAATCCTTGAACACACTATTCATTAGATTCATGAATGTTGCTGGTGTATTTGTTAAACCAAAAGGTAAAAAAATGAACTCACAGTGCCCATATCGAGTTATGAATGTGGTCTTATAGATATCTTCCTCTTTAACCCTTAACTGGTCATCTAGATCTCAAAACTATTTTAGAGAATACGATAGAACCTCTCATTTTATCAAAAAGATCATCAATGTGTGGCAATGGATACTTGTTCTTAACCATAGCTTTGTTAAGCATATGATATTCGATGCACAAATACAATGTTCCATCCTTCTTAACAAGGATAACTGGTGCTCCCCAAGGTGAAACACTTGGCCTTATCAATCCTTTCGACAAAAATTCATCCAATTGTGTCTTAAGTTCCATAAGTTCAGTGGTTGTCATCCTATAGTGTACCTTAGAAATAGGTTATGATCCTGGAACTATATCAATAGAGAAATCAAATACTCTTTTCGAAGGTAATCCTGGTAACTCGCCTGGAAACAGATCCAAAAATTTCCTCAAAATTGGGTACTTCTCCATATCTGATTTTCTAGTTTCATCTATTTCTCCATCTTCTAATTCTTGAAAACTCTGTTACTCATAATTATCACTATCCTTCCCAAGTTCTTCAATCTCTATGAAAAATAGTTTACACCCTTTCTTCCTAGCTCTTATAAGTTGAATTGTTGTAATTTTTTGAATCCTTACCTCTCTAGGTATTCCTTGGAATTTAACTTGATTTCCATAGTCATCTAGGAATTCTACACTCTTTGCATGGCAGTCTACTATAGCCCTATGTTTCCACAACTAATTCATTCCTAGGATAACATCATATGATCCTAGAGGTGCAACATAAATGTTAACTTCAATAGTAAAACTAGGTAGTTCTATCCTAGCCTCGAATAGATATTGATCCACCTTTTCTCTTGTTTGGTTTACACCCTTTATAGTTGCATTGTTGTAATTTATTGAATCCTTATCTCTCTAGGTATTCCTTGGAATTTAACTTGATTTCCATAATCATCTAGGCTCTTTATAGTCTTAGCATGACAATCTAATATAGCCCTAAGTTTCCACAACCAATTCAATCCTAGGATATCATATGATTCTAGAGGTGTGACATAAAGGTTAACTTCAGTAATAAAACTAGGTAGTTATGTCCTAGCCTCGAATAGACATTGATCCACCTTTGCTCTTGTCCATTTTGCATACTCTACATTCCAAGACAATGCCATGTGTCCCACCTTCCTAAATAATTGTTTAGCTATTCTAGGTGAAATAAAAAATTTAGTTGCACCAATATCAATAAGAAAAACAAAAAGGTGAGCCAAACAAAATAACTAGTGTTTTGACTGGTGTTACTTGGTAATCTATCTATCAATCATCCATAGCTGCATGTATCCTTTGTTGAAACAAGGTCTGTTGGGTGGGTAATGAATTACCATATGGTTGCAAACCAGAAGTTTTATTGGGACATTCACTTGCATAGTGATTCCCTCTACATATAAAACACCTTGTAATTGGTCCTCTTTTCCCTATGGTTTCTCCAGACTTGTTGGTACTTTCATTAGCTTTGCTAGTATTACCCATGCTAGAATCATTTCTCTTCTAATCTCTCCTAAACTCTTTTCCAGTATTGCAAAAAAATTTCCCTTTTTTCCTTGCAACATTTTGCACAGATTCCTCCTTCTTAGGAGCTATCTTGTTAGGAACTTCCACATCCTTATTTTTCTCTTTTCTTTCTTGTATAGTGGAATCAACTTTAAGCTTTTGTTGTTACTTAATTGCTTTTTCATATACAAGATCCACTGTTATTGGACCATGCATATCCACTTCTCCTCCAATCTGGTTGTTGAGTCCCAAAATAATTTTCCTAAGGTGGAAATGCTCATCCTTACATGGTATATTGGGACATAATGCATAATTTGGGTGAACTTCTCCTAGTATTCATTGACCGTCATGCTACGTTGCCTCAAATCTTGGAAATATGAGAGTTTCTGGTCATAGTAAAGTTGCAATAACCATATTTTGTGGAAAATTTCCACAAATTCTCCCCAAGTTAGTTTCCATGAGTTTATGATAAGTTCCAACTTCTTGTTTATCCACCAGTTAGAGGCTTCCCCCACTAACTGATATGCACCCCATGCAGTTTTTGTAACCTCATCATAGTTTCATATTTCAAAATACTTTTCCATTTGAACAAGCCAAACTTTAGCCTCATCACATCCATCACTACCATCAAGCTTAGGTGGAATTATCTTCTTCATGTCCCTTGATAGTTCAGAAGACACAATCTTCTTATTCCTTTCAATAGATGGTGTAGGTGATTTTTCCTTATCATGATTATGGTTTTCACCATGCCCATGGGAAGAATTTTCTCCCTCTTGATCATTGTTGGGTACTTCCTTTTCTACCCTACCCTTATCTCTTTCTTGTTCAAGATTAGTTGACCTTGCCAGGGTTTGGTCAAGCCTATCCTCTACTCAAATGGTTCCTTGTCCATCCTCCTGACTTGTACTGGGATTAGTTTGTGTCCTCACATATATCTTTACCATGCTTATGTGATTAGTTTTTACCTCAATTTTTTATCCATGTTAGCCTAATTATGTTATCAATTGTCTTGTGGAAAAAATAAAAGTAAACATTCACATGTACACAATAATTCCATAAAATATTAAGCACACGATCCTTTTGATTACATGGAGCGACCATTCAAATAGTCAATTGGAGAGTATCCTTCAGATTCACTCTCAAACACATAACTTAGAGGCGTATAACCTATAGACTAAGAAAATTATTGTTCCATATCTTTTTGTTCACCTCTCATCTATTTGTACCTATCCCAAAATGGATAATAACCCTTGGATTTATCATCCAATACGTAGTTATGAGAAGTAATGTCAATATGGTGTTCATCAACAATGTAGTCTACATTTTTTGCAAACATTTGTTCATGAGACCATTTCTCATCTGGGGGTGTCCTTGGTACATATCCCTCAGACTCTTCACTTGAAGAAATTGATATTACTTCAGCCAATGGTAGAACCCTAGGATCCCTAAAGATGAATGCAGGACTAACACTTTCTTCTAAAGGAATGTCCTTGTAAAGTGGTAATGACTCTGATTTTTTGGGTGAGATGGTTGGTAGGTAATTGTACATAGCCTCCATACTCATCTTCCTCTTCACATCACTGATTTGAGAAAGTGCATAACTAAAATTTTTGGTGTCACTCAACCAAATGGTATTATCGTAGTTGGTTCCTTCTATGGTTCTAATGATGGATTATTTTTCCTTCTTGTCTTTTAGGTAGTGCTCAGTTTTTATTACTGACTTTTGAGCCATTAATCTAAGATGCACCATTCTGACACAAGAATTTTCACAACATTATATAATGTTGGATGGAAAAATGACAAGCTCATAAGTTCTAGAGTTAAATCTGGTAACTCTGATACCACATGTAATGTACCAACCCTTCCATAAAGTAAAAAATTATTATTTTACACCAAATGAGTAAATAAACAAGTAACAAAAGCATTGCAATAAAAAAATTCTTTCCTTGTATTGATAATTTCCAAACAATATACAAAACATATTTCAACATGTATTCCTTTTCTTTTCAAATATTCTTCAATCTAAGAAAGCATACAAATACATACATAGCTCATAGAGCTTTTGAACAAATAATAGTAAGAAGGTCTAGGTTTTTTCCTTTAAAATCTTGGTTCTTTTGTCACATGCTGTGGAGGAGAAGCATCACTCAGGTGCTTTTCTGCCAACCACAGACTCTTAACGAAGTCCCCCGTGCATCTATCATATGGCAGATGGCCCTTTGATGCAGGAGCATCCAGCGGTGTAGGGAAATCTTGCATCACCCAAAAAAAAAATTCTTTATTTTCTTTAGTTGTTTTGAGTCCCATGATGGAACTTCATGGGTACAAGACTGTTAAGCATCAAAAATGGCAAAAAATGAGCACTTACTATTTTTAGTAAGTCGACCAAAACAAGCTTGTATAAAGCTGAAAAACATTTCCAGTCACAAAAGAATCACCTCAATATCCTACACAGTTTGGGAGAAATTAAAGTTTTCGTCCCAGGAAATTTCTCTAATGCAGCTTCAAATTCAGATATAAAACTTTAGAGGCCCCGAAATAGCTCAAAAAGTGGTCGAACTGACCTGTGGTTGGTTCACATGTTATAGATCTTATCGAGAGCTTTCTGACGATATGCAATAATAGTGAATCAGACACCTGAATTAAAATTTATGGCCTCGTGAAGTTGGTCATCTAAAAAGTGAATTTCATAAAAACATTCTCCCTAGGCCAAAAATCAATGGTGGGACTTTTGGCGTCAAAATAAAAAGGGGAAATTTTTACTTTCTATAACATTCTAGGGTGGTTATTGGGGAAAATAAAAAAGGGTTAAGTGGGGGTTCTTGAAGGTGGCCCTGATAGTGTAGATTGTGGCTCTGAATAGTAGATTTTATTTTCTGAGTTGATTTTGTTGTAATGAATCAAGCTCATGAGGTTGTAGCATGTAAGCTTTGAATCTATAATTTCATTTTCTGAAAAATAATTGAAAATGGGTTTTTTTTTGTCTCACATTTTCTGTGTTGGTATGTGTTGTGATTTATGTGAGTTGGAGTGGTGTGACCCTCATGACCCTTCCCTTTGATGAAGAGATTGGTAGAGTAGCTGATAATGACAACCAACTGAGCATAGTGTTGTGTCCTACATAACTAGATCTTGTAATCCCACAATCTTGAACTAGCATGTAATAATGGATCGCGATGAACTGACAATGTAGTCTCAGTAGTCACACAACTAAGTGAAGTCTTGGGCATTGCACTACTCTGGCCAAAGTGTTCTCATTCAGTACTTCAAATGAAGTCATCTATCACATACACTGCTCAGGGCCGATTTGACTTAAGGCTATCTTACACTACACATAGGTATTGTCCTCAATGGGTAATCTTTCACCCCAGAATAAACCACAACATACTATTCTACTTGAAATGGATCTAATTAACAAGTACACAAGCTCCCTCCCATACTGGATTAACTATCCTAGGAGTAACACAAGCTTTCATAGTTAACTTAATAACTTAGCTAGGTGTACCTCAAGTGACTCTTGCATTCATCCAAGCCTAGTAAATAATAAATAATTCAAGCATCATTCTCCTATTATGGAGATCTTACAATCACAGTATAAAATAGCTAGAAGGCTTCAATTCCCTTTTTCATAATATAATCATAATTACTTCTATTGAACAAGTAGAAAATACATTTCATGTAGTATAGAAAACACAATAATTCCTTACAGATAATAAGAAATAGAAAAACCCATGCTTATTATCATTTATCCAAATAATGATGATAGTGTAGCCTTCTCCAACAGTAGTTCAACTTAATTCAGCTTCCCAACACAACTCTCTCTCTCTCTCTCTCTCGTTGATAGAACACTACTCTCAAATATTAAGTCAACTCTTCCTCATAAAATCTCACTATTTTCTCACTCATAAATCAGATGAAAATGACTAGTAAAGCTCAGATATGATAAATAGCTAAGGACGTATACTCTTGGTATGATATGCCTCTCTCAATTGAAATGGGAGAATAGAAATAATGGTGTCTCAAGAATACAAAAATGAGAATGATTATGATTGTAAATAATGATCACTCAAGAATGGGTAAGAATAAGAATGTGTTTCAAGTGAGTTGGTGTGACTATTTATAGAGCAGCCAGCTTTAGAAATCCTATAGTTTTGGCATGTAGAATGACACAAATTTCATGCAACATGATTCAACACAAAGGTGGTGGTGATGATAGAAGCTCAAACTCAGTAAAAAGCATAACATAATGACTTTCATATTGATAGCATTCAAAAGACCATTTCAACTTGCACATGGAGAATTTGTATTTTTCTCCCAAAATGACGTCTACAGGAAAGTGAAAAAAGAGGTGGCTCCAAAACTAGCAAGTTGGAACGACTCTCAAGTGAGAGTAATATGCCAATGATAATTTAGCAACACATAACTTGAATTGACTGTTTTATGGGTTGAGTCAACTGGAGCAAATAAATGTGTTGGACTTACTCAATGTTTTCTTCATTTCTCATATTGACCAAGTCAAAGCCAACAAAATTTAGATGTATTGCTATGTCTCACTCATGTGTATTCTTGGCAAGTGATACGTGGCTTTTACACAGTGTCATCTATGTTTCATAGTCGATTTCCATAATGACATCCAATATCAACATACTTGATCCATGAACTTATAACGTCAAAAGAAGTCTTCAATAAATTGACTTCTTATTAAATAAGAATAAGTTGAATTCCAAAAGTGTAAAATCAATATGTAAAGTATATATTATTATTATATGTATATATTTGTATATATCATATACATATACATATACATATACATATATATATGTATGTATATATAACTAAATATATATAATATTTTAATATATGTTTACGTATAAATATATATATTTATTAAATAAATATATATATCGTAAGCCAGTCAGCATATATCCAATATATATACATATGTATATAAGCACACAAGAAAAATAATTATAATAAACACATTATACAGGATGTATGCATATATATATATATACCTCTATGTTCACATATATGTAGGTATACCATATTGATGCATCCATATGAGCATGTCCATTAGCTAACGTACACTTGTATCAATATGCATATACATATAGATACATGTATATATGTGTGTGTGTGTGTGTGTGTGTGTTCACATCCAATTCACTTACATCCATTTATGTTACCATCATATTGATCAATGTGTATGTGCAATATATCTATACATATGCATATACATGTCATTAGATCCCATTGACACACATGTGCATACATATAAACGTACTTCCACCTACATCACACTTATCCATATGATCATAATAACACAAGAAGGATCTCATAAGCCAAGTAGATAAACATCACCTACAAAAGTATGCAGAAGTAAACAAGACTCCTAATGCAAACATACAAACTATGGATGACTTACCTATAACCACAAATTGACTCAGTTCAATCACTCTAATGTGGTGTTTGTATGCTCAGATAGTTTACTTTTACCGGTTACTTGACCAAGATCTTCTCTCGATTGATACTTCACCTTTTCTTGGAGGAATGGAACACATACCTGCATCCACTAACACATGCTCACGATAGTCAAATGTTCATAACATATGCAATATATACAAACATCTCAAAGTTAGAATAAATACAATTCAATAACCTTTCCTTCACATAAATGCAATATATCAACATGAATAACATCAACTGAAGTAACATCAAATGATACAATCATCAAATGTGAAAACATTCATATTGATAACAAGGTAAAAGCACATTTGATTCATCTCCAAAATCCACATTACATCGATTTTTACCCTATGTATTAATAGAAAATAGTAACTATACAATCAGGGTGTAACAATAATAATATGTAATGACTTCTATAGTTGCAAGAAAAAATATATTATTTTGGGAAGATACATTAGTTTTGGTGCATGCGTATCTGTTAATTAAGATGAATAGTTAGAGGTCAACCAAAACCGTTTATGATAACCTTTTATGTCACAAAATGTGCTTCCATTATTGCCAACAATGCCAAAAGAATAACTTATTTTTTGCATTTGTTGAAAAAATAATAAATCAATAATCTAGAGTGAATCAAGAAAGCCATAAGGGTGAAAAAATTCCTATCAACCATGATGTAATCCAATGTAGGTTGAAAAACATAGTCTGTTGTTCAACCTACAAGTGGACATATAGACTACAAGTAAAATCGCAACTCCACATGAAAATAAAACTAAGATTCCAAAGGTTTTTGGGGTGTACAAACCTCTTTTACCTAAGTAGGAATGTTGTGATATCCAACCTTCTATTTGGGGTGGCTTAACATGAGTAGAAATAGTGTGCATTTGATAATGCATGAACTAAACAATTTCAGGTTAAACAACACAATGAGTAGTTCAACCTATAACTTTGTATGTAGCCTATAATTATAACATGCATAATAATATTTAATGTAATTACTTCCATAGTTGCAAGAAAAAATTTATTAATTTGGGAAGATAAGTTAGGTGTGGTTCCTATGTATGAGTTAATTTAGATGAAAGATGAAGAAGTCAACCAAAACCTTTTATGATAACATCTAATGCCAAAAAATGTGTTTGCATGTTTTTTCCACCAACACAAAAGGAATCGTAGGTTGCTTGCATCTATTGAGAAAATAAGGAGTAAGTGATTGATTGAATCAAGAAAGGCATAAATGCAAAAAAGATCCTAAGAGCAATAATGTAAGCCAATGCCAGTTGGAAATCACAATGTGTAATTCAATGTGCAAGTGGACATAGACAATGACAACACATTCTTAGTCCTACCTCAAAATTTAATGAAGAGTTTATTTTAGGTGGGGAATAGAAGCCTCTTTTACCGGAAGGGGGAGGTTATGAAAACCAACCATCTATTTTTCCTTATTTGATATGAGGAGGAAATGTACATCTTAGAGAGAATGAATTAAAGTTGTGCAGGTTGAGAAAAATGATGTGTAGTTCAACTTGCAACTATCTATGTAGTCTAAAAATGTAACTTGCATATTCATATGTAATTACTTATAGAGATGCATCTAAAAGCTATAAAAGTTGGAATAGAGGTGGGTTGTGGTGCATGTTTCTATGCATTATGTGAGAATAAAGGTGAAGAAGTCCACCAAAACCTTTGTGAAAACCCCAAATGTCAAAAAATATGCTTCCATTACTACCAACAATACTAAAAAAGAACACGTACTTTGCATCTGTTGATTAAATAATGAATCAACAAAGGAGTGAATGATGATAAGCTAAAATGCAAAAAAGGTTCCCTTTGTTTTAGGTGGTAGTACACCTTCTAGGTGTAGACAAAGGTTTGTCTAATCATACCATTCACTTGATGTAACTTTAAATGAGGATGAAAAGTAGATCTTACACAAAAAAAACTACAATTGTGCAAGTTCAACACCACAATATTTATTTTGAACCTACAACTTTTTTTGTGGCCTAAAATGGTAACATGGAAAATGAAATGTATTTTACCTATAGAAATGAACATAAGAATAGAGAATATAGCAACACAAGTTGGGTGTGGTGTATGTGTATATATGGTAACTTCTTCCCCATCTTTTGTTATGGACTCTAAACATATCTCTTCCAAAAAATCACAATTTTGAAGTCTGTAGACATGTATTTTGTCTATCTTCACCCTCTCACTAATACACAACTTTGAAAATTTTACTTTCCTTGTGTAGGTTGAAACATTCTTTGAATGGAGATGACACATGAATACTTGAATCTTGATTACACCAGCAAAAGAAATACAAAATGTAATGATATATTGTACATAACGTTGAATGGAAACATCCATTTGTTTCATCACTTCAATAAATCTCAATTTATTTCCATGTTCTTTGCATATTTCCTCACAAATTATGGATGAAAAAAGCAAGTGAAATTTTGAATACATAACAATAATTAACTAAACATGTACAACTTAGAAATCAATTTTTTTCTTTCCATCCTCCACTTTTAATACAAATCATATCTTACTACCAACTATTTTCTATAGCAGGAAGCGTGTCCATTATGAAGTGTGTACTCTAAAATTTAACCTATGCCAATGTGAAATTGCAGGTTGGAAAATATTGGGTGTTATGAAACCTCCAAGCCACATACTATTTTAAAATGGTAAAACATGTAAGAAACCAATTTCTTAGTTACCCATCACCTCAATTTGATTTATTTTATGTGTCTCCCACTTGCAAGTCCTTCCCAAGTTGTCCACCCTTTATTTTTTGACAAGCAGAAGGAAATAATTGAACACCCACCATGTTATGCAAACTACAATTTTTTTTGTGCATTTATTTTTTAAACATATGAAGAAATTGAAATGCAATTTTCACCGTAAAGAACAGTTGTAATAATTGTGAAAGTGACTTTCATTGCATTTTTACTGTGTTAAGAAAAAAAGGTTTTCATTACATTCATGTTGTGTATGAAATTGTAGGTTGGAAAACACTGGGTGTTATTAAACTTGCAAGCCACATACTATTTTGAAACCGAAGGCCCTCTTTGTTTTGTAAACTAGAACTAGTTTTGTGTATTTATTTGTCAATCATGTGAATAAATCAAAATGCAATTTGTACTATAACTAATAGTTGTAATAAATTTTAAAGTTGACTTTCATTAAAGTCTTACTATCTAAATAATTGTAAGGAAGTTAAGGTTGTGAAACAACTTCCTACACTAATCTTGAGAGGATAATAATGTAAAACTTTTATAGATTTTTAATAGTTATAGAAACTTAGACAAAAATAGTGTAACGCCCTGCCTTGGTTACCATTATAACAAAGTGTAAAGAGTATATTTAACCAAATAATTTTTTTTTAAAGTTAATTAATTACACAATTGCTATAAAGTTTCCAAGACAGTGTAACATAAACATATTAAATAAACTCAACACATTATCATAATTCAAGTACAAAACTAATGTCATGAATGTTCTAGTTTACATAACTTAATATAATCAAATATCCAACAGAACAGATTATAAAATGAGAGATTTCAACAAATCTCAATACAACAATAAGATGGTACAATGAGTACACTCTTATATAAGAGGTGAGTTTACAAAGTAGAAAGTGATCACAACACAACTGATGTCCATATTCTCGAACATGCTTTGCATCCACAGTCACGATCCAAGAGGTAACTGGAACCATCTGCAAGAATATCCAAGGAAGATAGAGCACGGTTTCCTCCCGACCATGTGAAACCCGAAGGTCCACTCCCTCTGTGCTAGGAGATAATTGACAGGTCCACAAACAAAGAAGATAGAACTTTACGTTTACGTGGTTTACAGATTCACATAACGACATTATGATTATAAATTCAAACAAATACAATTCAAGTAATAAATCACATCAAAATAGAAAACTGAACACAAGGAACACCATCATGGAATAGACTAAGAGTGTCATCACACCGTCGAGATAGGTTACCCTGGTGAACCTTCCTAGACTACCGACCCTCTCCAAGAGCTACCCTAGTAGCCTCTACCGATTCCCGGCCCCTATGTAGACTAATGCGGAGTCGTTTCATCTTTCAAGAGGACAAGATGACGACTTGCCATTCCAGGCCTTCTCAGCCTTTCCTCAACCTATACGAGTGTTAAGAAAGTAGGCGAGGCAAACATTTATCTAAATTTAGTGTTTACAACTACCCAACCCCTAATACATTAGTTAGGTTTTCACTGAATTATCACACCTACGATAGGTTACCCAGGCAATCACTTTAGGATTTCGGCCCCTACCGCAAGCCACTCTTTCTATAACATGACTCAACATAACAAGCTCGTGGTAGCTATTAAGCGTAAAAATTCAAAACCACAAAGGTTGGCATCTTTCACTAGAGACAAAACAATTTCTCTAAGACGTCACTTTTGACAACTATCAAAAGGTGTAAAGTTATACAACCAAAATAAAGATTATCACAACTGAACAATAAAACTAGAGTGTAACGTACTTAACAGTACTATTTTCTCTTCCCTAACTTTTAAGGAAATGAAAATATACATCATCAACATTACAACATACATGTATACACCAAATAATACAATTTACCAAACTTCCTGAATTACAATTCATGTGTTTTACAAACTATAGACTTAAATATATTTCTAATACTTTCAAAGAAAATGCATTTATTATCGAATCACTTGTATTATAAAATTTTGCTAAAAGAAATTACATTCTAATCATATACTTAAAGCCTTATCTATCTCTTATTATCTTGTTCATGGACTTACATTTAACTAACACTAGTACTCAGTAAACATCTAACTACTAATAGTTATATAATTCATGATTTTCCTAGCAAAGATATTACCACCGATAATACATGCAAAGAAAACGTCCTAAAGATAAAAGTATTAATTTTTTGTCACAACTTTAAAAAAAAAAACTAAATAGAAAGCCATGCAGCATGCACTTAATTCAAGTTAATTCATTCAAAAGTATTTCTTGAGAATAGCTATATATCTACTTAGTACTGCGCTGTAATTAATCAATTATTCATTCTGAATTTTAAGCTATACCAATTATTTTTGTAAGAGTATTCTAATTTAAAATTTAGATATTTATCAGGGACGAAGGATCATTGGTTTCACCGAAAGGTCATTTACTCTTTCCGGTTACAATTGACAAAGAGAATTAGAGATAACACTGATCTCACAAGATGAATATTTCAAAAGGAAAAGGTTACGGATTATCCAAGAAGTTTATAGTTCCAATTATTTTTAGACATTTTTTCCATGCATTGATTACACAACATGGGATACTCCAGTTTAGTTTTAGTAACAAAAATAAAGCCTAAACTTTTAAATGCATGGATAAGGCAAAATGAACTATGATGTGGATTTACCAAAACTGTGCGCAAAAAGGAAGGGAAAGAGAGAAGTACAAATTCTTGGAAGAGTATTAACTGTCTAAAGAATAAAGGATATTTGATGAGGGGAAGATTAACTTATACAATATATATTTCCTTGTACAGAGAGTCTTCAAACATAACCCACAGCTGGCACGGATTTTATCAGATGAGAAACACTACAATGAATTAAGAATACCAAGGAGACTACCACTTTCCTGTAAACAAATCAATACCTTAGCTAACTGCACTGGTGAAGATAGAAACATGTGGTACAATACGAAAATTGTAAGCTACAGGAAATGTTTTTAAATCAGATCTTTAATTCAAGGTCATGCATCAATTTAGAAAATGAAGGAGAAGGTTGGCGTTGAATTCTACCAGATGTCAGATAGAATTTCAACTCAAAAATAGTTGAAACTTTAACGTAATAAGAGTTCTATAGGGTGTTTCTGGATTATAAAAGAATCTTTAGTATCAAATTTAAATAAAAACGCCTTTTAATAATCTATATCAGCATCATTTAAATTAGAGAGAAACCAAATTCATGGCTGGGGCAGCGCTAAATCAAGATATTTAGGAGAGATATTTTGTCAATCGTTTTGAAATTTAGATGAATCTTTGTTTATCAAGGACACAAGAGAAGTATGACTAGCATAGGTATTCAGGAAAACATTGAACTACAAATAATGAAGATGGCTCACTTCTTATAATTCTCCATATGGTTTCAAATATGCAGTGGAATAATTCTTTCAACCCTTCAGGCTGTGCCATTGGCAAAAATGGGGAAACTTCTAAATAATACAAAGAATTAAAAAAGAATATTAAGGAGCTACGGTGAAAGAAAAGAAACTCAAACTCACCGATCTAACAATCTTTTAACGCTTTTACAAGCTAATAAATTAAACATCAGAGTTTTTTTCTAAACGACCTCCTTAATTTTATTGCTTCTCTAAAATGTATTCTCACTGTTTTAATTTTACTATTCTTTAAATCTGAATCTCTTTCTAATTGCTTCTTCTCTTTTGCAAGTCTAATAAAATCATCCTTTTTGGAATAAAGTTTTCAAAAAAATTCAGAATCAAATAATACAAAACAAGAAAAGAACCTGTGATAACAACTGAAAACCGATTAAGAACAGAACTGAAGCTTCCATCAAATTTACTCAACACACCAGCAATTTGATAACGGAATCAAAACCATCCAACCCCAACTATGCTTACAATCCAAATCAAACCAAATCTAGATTTATAGTTTTTTTTGAAACATTTGCCGTGCAAGTATCTGCTAAACCTGCTACCGTCAAAATTATTCTTGTGAATGTTAAAATTTGCAAAATCCCCCTTTCCGATATTAATTCATGCAATTAAAAGAGTAGTATTTACACCATAATTAGAGATCAAATTATTTTTATCCAAAAATCACTCTCTAAAATAAACTCCTGAATAAAATATATGCATTCTCCTCTATCTATTCCAGAACTCACTATCTTTTTAATAAGTATCACATAACTGAAAAGAAGACTAAGACGCACCATGCACAAGTTCAGGGTTAAAACAGATTAAATAGAAAGGGATAGGATTCTTAAAGAAAGGTGTAACATCAGCTAAATAGCCAAGAATAGTTATCAGGAAAAAATAGATCTTTAAAGCCATGCATAAATATTAGATTACCACAATTCATCTCGAGTTAGTTATAAATATCTATAATGAACAACTAGATAACAACAAATTACTGCGCCTAAACTATAGTATACTAAACTCACGCCGATACATATGACTTTATGAAGATTTACATTTAATACCAATCACTCATATCAATTACTTACACTATCGAATGTTATATAGCATTATGCTATTCTAAGAACTAGGTATATATATCAGAAATTAAACAAAAATATGACAGCATTGTATTTAATTTAATTTAATAAATCAAATTACAAATATTAACAAACCGGTATCTAGTTTATTATTCTACCAGTAATATCATGCGCATGCTATGGATTTCTTCTACAATATTCAGAGGGTTAAGACAAGAAGATAGGATATAGTATCGCCAAATTCTATGAAGACCATCAACATATATATATATATATATATATAGCATCATCAATAATGGTACAAGGTGATGACATAGGAAGGACAGTATATAGGTAAAAGAAGATATCTAAATTTTATTATAGGATTTATGACCAAATCAACACTTGTATCATTCAACTCAAAGAGTAATTATTCCATAACATTTGATTGTTGAATCTAACAATTTTCTGTTTAATTTGCAGGTTTGACAAATCATCATTTTTTTCCAAAAAATTCATAAATATCTATTTCACACAATTCAATTTGTACAATTAAAACAGCAATAATATTATTTTAATTAAAACATTGCAAAGAAATAACTTATTTAATTTAACTTAATAAATTAAATCATTAACGTTGGTTAAAACATTAATAAAAATTTAATAAAATTAAATATTATATTCGTAAACACAAAACAATATATATTTGAACATGACAAGACAAACTGGGCTACATAGGGTAACACAGAGATACTCATTCAAAAACGAACGATGGTTTATAAGGACCTGTCAATACCTCTGACAACATATTTATAATGAATTAGGGTACACTCAGACCTGACAAGCAGGTGGAGCTATTACCCGGTACCTGTGTCTGCAGGAAAACATCAAGGTTAAAACATGTATATATATAAACTCATGTTAGAAAACACACCGTGAATAAGAATTGCAGTGTAGCAGGGTACTCATGAATGAGTAATGCTACACTGTCTTATCCACTGACACAAATGAACAAGATCAATAATATACAATCATATCAACATGATAAAATAAGCAATAGTCATAAACAATAAGCCATATCATGAATGAATCTATCATAGTATCATTGAATGAACATAACCAAATAACCTGGATGCCAATGTATCATCCGCAAAATCAAAACAATCTAAAACATCTATCAAGCATAATCAAACTAAACAATATGTCGAAACTAGAGCATGTTGTGTATGAAATTGTAGGTTGGAAAACACTGGGTGTTATTAAACTTGCAAGCCACATACTATTTTGAAACCGAAGGCCCTCTTTGTTTTGTAAACTAGAACTAGTTTTGTGTATTTATTTGTCAATCATGTGAATAAATCAAAATGCAATTTGTACTATAACTAATAGTTGTAATAAATTTTAAAGTTGACTTTCATTAAAGTAGTACTATCTAAATAATTGTAAGGAAGTTAAGGTTGTGAAACAACTTCCTACACTAATCTTGAGAGGATAATAATGTAAAACTTTTATAGATTTTTAATAGTTATAGAAACTTAGACAAAAATAGACATAAATATCATGCATACCACAACACAATAGTTTACATGGGGAGAACCCTTTAAGGAGAAAAACCCCACACTCCAAAAGCCACCCAATATATTATTTAGAAATCACAAAGATTACAATATACTTACAAAGCAAGCTTCTCATAGGAGTATCACCACTCAGAGATCTAGAGGCAACACGACCACTATCAAACTCTCAAAATACATCACAATACACAATCGTAATACAACGCCCTCATAAAATAGGGTTACCTTCTAGGGAAAGTCAAGCTAATAAAAAGTAGGATGAAATAACTCACAACCCAGTATTATTTGGAGAATGCAATTATGTTGTGCATTTATTATCTAATCATATGAATTTTCACACATGAGAGCATAATCAATGTGTCCATTGTAATGAAAATCCTCCTTGAACTCTCCACCTTAAGCTTTCAACAAGAATAATGAAATAACTAATAACATGCATTGGGTTTTGCAACCTAGTTTCCAATCATATGAAGAAATTGAAATGAAAATTTTACTCCAACTAAGAGTTATTATAAATTTTCAAGGTGGCTTTGATTACATTCTTACTATTAAGAAAAAATAATATTTTGATTACATTCATACTCACTACAACAAATCCCTGTGATTTGCTCCATTTTTTGCTCCGTTTTTTGCTTACATCCACTATTTTAATGTATTTTTTTCTAATTTTATGAAAACTTTGGCACTATTTATCAGGATGGCACTATTTTTGGTGTTTATTTGCATCGATCAGGACAAGTCAGCGCTACTTTCAGTGCTACTTTTTTCCAAAATTAGCACCACTTTGAGTGTCAATATTAGCTTCGAGTGTGGCTCCGCCATTAGCACCGCCATTGGCTCCAATTTTAGCTTCAAGTTTAGCACCACTTTTACTTCCGAATTTAGCTTCGAGTTTAGCTTCAGGTTTAGCACCAATTTAGACACCCCTATGTCAAAAAGACTTATTTATATGTCTCATCAACGATGAAAAATAGTGAAATGTCAACAAGATACGGGCATATCAAGGAGAGAATCACTTACATCACATCGAAAAGGTATATCTACAAGTGCTTGGCAAAACAAAACTCTTGGATACAATGAAGTAATGTCAATGAGACATTGAGATATCGATAAGACAAATAAGATTGTCTCATTGACACTCTTCAAGTAATGATCAAAAGCATACACCGCTAGACTGCCAGGAAGGCGAGCAACATATGCGGTATACACTGCAACCTCGCAGCAAGAAACCTTGAGCAAGGCGGTAGTGCGGTAAACAATAGAATGGAAGGGAAAAACATTGCCATATTGCAACGGGTATAATAAGAAACAACGGTAGTACGGTAATCATGGCATCATTAAAATTTACAACACTAAATGCAGTAAATCACATCAGTCGCAATCCATTTCAATAAATCATTTAAGGAATCAAGAATATAGCCCACCAAAATACACTGAAACTCTAATAAACATACTCTAAAAATTTTGTCAAAATTTTATTTTCAGGCATAGCCCACCAAAATGGAGTTTTCATTTTAATAAACATACAATAAAACCTTTGTTGAAACCTTATTTTCAGGCCTAGCCTACCAAAACGGAAAAGTGTTTCAGTAAAGAATGACGGAGAATGTCAAGGAGATGTGTGTGATAGGAGGCATAAGATTCATTGTTGTTTATCTCATTCCTACTTTGATCAACAAGGGTTACAATGTTCTCTCTACTATTTGTAATCTAGGTATTTAATTGACATAAATTTGCATAATCTCAAATTCCTTCAGATGCTTTTGAAGTATCAATGTATCCTATATAGGGTTTAGAATGACTTCTTTTAATTTTAAAAAATAAATCAGATGCTTTTGAAGTATCAATGTGTCCTATATAGGGTTTAGAATAATTTCTTTTAATTTAAAAAAATAAATAAATGATGTATTTTCCTGTAATTAGATAATGTGGAGATCTCCTAAATCTTCCCTGGCACACTGTCCTCTTTCGCACTGTGTTCATTACTCCAGTTGCTATGGTTTTGCATTTTACATCTTTAATATCTTCATGATAGTGGCTTTTAAATATATCTCAGTCTTTGCTTTAATCTTTATCATGGTAACCCTTGAGTTCCATAATCCACCTTCAATCTCTTCTAAGAATGTTGTCTTAAGCTAGACTGCATAGTATGCATATAAAGCAAGTCCTTCATACCAGCCATTGTTCCAAACCACCACTCACCACCTTGCTTAAAATTTTTCCTCCATATAAGCACAATAGCATGTTTTAAAATCATGGTTTCTAGTGATTGACCATTAAGGTCACTACTTTCATCAAGATACAATGAGATTTTTGTATTCAAACTTCAGGCATTATGCAAGATAACATTGTGAATTGTTTGTTGTGTATAATTTTATTTTCTTGCACATTTACTACTTTGCTAACTGCCTTTAAGACTAGATATTGCACCATCAGCTACTATCTCAAACAACTCACTCACTGTCACTTGAAGATTCCATTCATGAGCATCCTTGTATAAAATGAAACTATGCCCTATAGACTACCTACTTACTTACTAATATAGGAGACTCATTGTTTCATGGAATTTTGAGTTTTATTTAGAAGGGGTTAATATGTGGAATTTTTATGTGCAAGAAGAATAGATTGTGATGCAACGTTTGGGTATGGATTCTTCAAGAAAAATTGGATTGCTATCGATGTCATAACCAGGTTGGATTGTACCTTGAGCTGATGTAGGAATTTCCAAATATCCGATAGAGGAAGTTCCTACATTCTAAAGATAAAATCATAAATCTGCTCATCTAGTTTTTGATCCAACCTAAGATCTTTAATATCCGATAGAGAAAGTTTGTACATTCTAAAGATAAAATCATAAATCTACTATCCAACTTCTGATCTAATTTGAGGTCATAAATATCGAACACAGAAAGTTCCTATATTCTAAAGATAAAATCATAAATTTTATCAATCCAATTTCAGGTTGTGAAGCTCCGACAGAGAAAGTTCATGTTGCCTAAATTTTCACCCTCTAGCTCAATCGGCAAGGAAAACTGTGTTTAATAGGTTCGAGAAGGCTAAATGGAGCATTCGGCCTAGGGAAAAGGTCATGAATCTGATGCTAGGTCACAGGGAGCTCAATTGGGAAGCCTACCTTGTTTAGGTTTGACATGAAAATCTTCTAAGGACAGAGTCGCCAAGACCCTAGGAGTGTCACGGTGAGTGGGCTTCGCATATGGTCCCTATCGACAAGACATCAGATAGAGTCTCGACAAAAAAAGGTTTTCAGTTTGGTGGAGGTTCTTTTCTTCGGCCAAGGTCTCGGCAAACGCATCGGGTCTCACCGACAAAACAACGTAAGATCCTTTCAGTGTATGTGTACGAGTTTCAGAAAGAGGTCTCACCGATCAAAGATGTCTCGCCAAAGTCGAGATGTCTCACCAAAGTCGGGAGGTCTCGACAAAGCAAGCAAGCTTCGCTAGGTGGTCTCGCCAAAGCCACAGGGTCTCCTCGATAATCAAAAGGAAGTATGTTTTGGGACAGGTCTGGCCGACAAAAAAGTCTCCCCAACACAAAGGAAAGAGGGCCCTCGGTATGACTAAGGGATCTCACTAAAATGTCTCATCGATTACACAAGGTCCCCCCGAAACAAAATGGAGCTCGGCAAGAGTGAAAGGGCTCAATATAGAGTCCCGATGAATGGAGATGGTCTTGCTGATCGAAAGAAGGCCCCACCAAAACATTAAAGGGATTGCCAACAATTGAAGATGTCGCCCGGAGGTCCTAGCGACATACAAGGTGTTATTGACAAGAGTCTTACCAAAGAGGTAGAGTCACAACGGGATGAAATTCTCTCGACATAGGTTGAAGCCTTTGGCAGGATGTCTTACTGAAGTGTGAGTGTCTCAATCACAAGAGTAGATATCAGTATGACAAGAGATGCTTGGTATGAAGTTTGGTCGACAGGCCAATGTCTTACCAACCGGAAGGAGCTCGCCATGAGTTGAGGCCATCGGGATGAGGTCTTGCCGACCTGGTAAGGTCTCACCAACTAGCAAAAGGCACGTGACTGTCAGAGTGATGTCTTACCAATATGGAGTGGTCTCAGCGATGAAAAATGATATCGCCATAACTGATGAATCCCGCTGTAACCTCTCGCCGATGAATGTTTCTCTTGTCGAAATGAAACAAAGTGAGCCCTCGCCAGAGTAAGGTGCCTTCGGCACAACCTCTTGCCGATAAAGCGATGTCCTACCGACAGGAAACCAACAGAAGTCTCCCCGACCCAAGGAAGTCTCGCCGACTCTGGAGCATAGTGGTAGGATAATAAGGCTTCGGTGAGAGGTCTCACTGACACACGAATGTCTCACCGAGGAATGAAGAGCCCGATGATGGGTTGAAGTGAGCTTGGAGAATGAAAAGGAGGTTGGTGAGATGTCTCACCGACCGAGTAGGTTCTGGCCAAAGTGAAATTGGAGCTTGCTAAGAGGTTGAAGGCCTCACTATAACATCCTACCGACCTGAAGGGGTCTTGCCACAACGAAATGAACTCAGGGTGGCTCGCTGTGACATCTCCCTAACTGATGTTGGTCCTACCAATTGCAATGTTTTTTCCATAAGGTCTCAGCGATGCATAAGTCCTGCCGATAAATGGGAGCCTTTAGTGTAATATTTCTAAGTCGGGGAGAGGTCTCCCAGACCTGATGATCTCTCTCTGATATATTTTGTGCTCACCCAAGGATGCAAGGGATCAGCATAAGGTCTTGTCAACCCAGATGTCTCTCCGACTAAATAGAAGTAGACTCATCACCGAAAGAACAAAAATCCCAAATGGAGGTCTTGTCGATGGCTTAGTATCTCATCGAAAGGAATGAACGAATCTTAGAGTAATTGAATTGAGCTCGTTGAAAGGTCTTATCGACCCAGTAAAGTCTTGCCGATGCATGTTCAAAAGTAGATATCGAGGAGACTCCAGCCCAAATGATTTACATTGCTATGATGTCTCCCTAATGGGTGATGGTCCTGCCAAAGCAGTCTCGAGCTCACTGAAGGATTTTAAGTCTCACTAAGATGTCTGGCCAACATACAGAGACGCAATCTCAGCAAGGTGAAATGAGCTTGGAGTGAGAGAAAGGAGATCGACAAGACTTTTAGAGCTCGTTATGACTCTTGCCAATGATAGTGAGTTACGCTGATGGTTGTAGAGAAGCATAATCACATTGGGGAGACACGATTAAGTGTCTCACCGACATGCGATTCTGGTGATGAGCTTGTGACCGCCTGAGTCAGGTTGCATGGCAACTTGACCAACGGAAAGAAAATCAACAGAATGTGAATCAACGTGTATCTGTTCTAGACTCTAGAGCATTCAAGGCACTCAATAGGGGATTTCAGTAGGTGGACACAACAACCAAAATTAAATGCACCGGGTAGCTTCAAAAGATCTAAGGGGCTTCTCTAGATAGTAACTCTTCACCGACACACACAAGATGGACATGCAACATGTAGCATTAATTCTATAAAAGATCAAAGGATAGATCTTTCTGAGCCCGATATTTTTTGTAAGCCCTAAGGGGGCCGACACAGTTTGTATATAAGGCTTTTTTTCCTTTTTGTAAATGGGGGGATAATACATCTAGAAGAGTTAGTGATTTTTAGCTATCCTTCCTACACTGATGTACATTTGGTAACTCGATCGGAATCTAGAATGCAACGCAGAGTTTACCTTGGAAGTTAGTGTTTTTGTTTGTACTGTTCTCATTTTTGTATCTTTCTTTTGATTATGCAAGTCCTTAACAGTGTTTTTACAATTTTGGACTTATATCTTAGAGCTGTGAAATTAATCTTTCCTTCCTGAGATGTGTATGTAGATCAAACCTGTTAACATTGATGCATAAGTTTAAAAGAAGTTGTTATGAGTATGTGAAACAATAGAAAATTAGCTTTCAAGTGTATGTTCTTCTTGTGTTTGTTTTAGGATTCCTCATTATTTCGGTGTATCACCTTAGATTTTAATCTTCATCTTATGTATTCTTTCTTCCTTTTCCCCACAACAATCAGTAGTTAGGTGACACCAAAGGAATCCGGCCTTCTTCAAAGGTTCATTTCAACTATAGGTGACCCACAGCCTTGAAATGATCCCATGTTGCTCTAGAAAGCTCAATTTTGTAAACTTTGCATAGGGTGCATTTCTAGGTGACAACAGTTTCTGGCACACCCAGTGGGATAGTGAACTAGATTGAACTATTGGTTTAGTATGCAACCAGTGAATTTCAGGCTTTATAGAAGTCCTTTGGCATACTTGGCGACTCCATAAAGAGGAAAGAGCTCCAGAAATCAACGCCTTCTTCAGTTTATGAGAAAAGTTCAGACCAGAGGTAGCTCAGGTCCCTTCAAATATTTATAGTTGTCACCACCAAGAAGGAAAGGCAGAGTAATAGAAAAAAGAGGAACAACAGTTATCTATTCTAGAAGAACTCAGTCTACTCCTCCACTAGTGGGATCTCATTTTGCTATACAAGTAAATCCAATTCAGCTACCCCCAATGGCCGCTCCAAGGAATCACTCCTTTGTTACTTTTAATGGAGGGAGCCCCTTGAATCTAGCACAACACAATGATATCCCGATGACAGCCTTGAAGAGTCTGCCAAATTTCACAGGGGAAGACCAAACTACTCCAATTGAACAGATGTGAGATGTGGCTTTGTTGTGTGGAGTCTATCACATAACCCAAGAGGATGTTGCAGTCAGATTATTAGTTACTTCACTAAAGGGGAGAGCTGTACAGTGGTATAGGAGTCTACCAGTTAGTTCAATTGCTACAGGGGACGATTTTGGAGATAAGTTGCATAAGCAATTCCAAGACAGGTCTGATAACTTATCTCTATTGGAGCAATTGACTACGATCAGGAGGGCTCCACAAGAGTAGATGAACAACTTCAACTTCAGATTTCAAAGAACTTGGGATAGAATCCCTACAACGGTGAGGCCACCTCCGGACTATGCATTCCTATACTTTTTGAGAGCTCTAAATAGTGATATAGCTATCATGATACAATCAATGGGAGGAGTGTCTTTACCAGACGCCTTTGAAATAGCTATCAGAGCTTAAAACAACTTAATACAAGCTGGTAAGCTTGCTCCCAGGCCACCAATGCCAATATTCCTAGATATTCATGCAAACATTCCTTTGCAAATACCTCCTTTTACACCTCTACTAGTTGTACCAACACTTCCATCTGTTGTTCCAGTTGTTGTAACACAAGAAAATGCTATTTCCAGTTCCCCAAGCAAGTTACAGGAGATCAAAAGTCTTTTATAGACTTTTGGTAACAAGTTGGTGAACTTGGAGAAACAACAGACCTATTCTAGGCATTATCAATAGCAGAATCTAGGCCAGCAACAAGCCTATCAAGCTAATAGACAAGCTTATCAGGGCAATTATCAAGGCACAAGACAAAATGTGAATACAAGACCTTTTCAGGCCTATGCTCCAGCACCTGTCATTGCAGTCAAAGATCTGGTTCCTACTTAAAATAATTTAGCAGCAGATTATGAATGGTGCTACCCTTGTAATTAGCCCCACAATTAGGCCACTTGCTCAAATGGACTCATCAATTAGGCACTTATGGTATAGAATGCCTCAAGCTCACAACAGTATACACCTAATGAGTCATTTCCACAACACCAAGATCAGTTTGCAAATGATGCTACTCTACTCAACTGGCAGGGTGAAGAGTTTTGTGGATTGAATGTGGATAGTTCTCCTATTGCAGCTAATATGAGAGCAAAGAAGAGAGCATTTGAGCTTGATCATGCAGCCTACAAAGGAAAGGCATCAACTGTGGAACCATCTACATCTTGAGTGACTAGTGTTTTGCAAGGAAATCAGTAACTCCCAGTTAAAGAGCAGCCACGCTTACAAGCTGATCACACTGGCATAAAGGTACACAATAAAGTAAACCCAGTTGTACCTTTTAACATTCTTGATAGTATGAAAAAGACAAATGTGATGATGTCTATGTGGGATTCATTGGTCATCCCTAGTCAAAAGGATATTCTATGTTCAGCCTTGTCAAATCTTAAGTTATCAGGTGAGTCTGAATCCCCATTAGGTCAAGATAGGGTTGTTTTGGCAAATAATGCTCAGGTAGATGATAAACAGTCCAACAAAGAGGCAGGAAAAGAAGTCAAACCACCCCCATTTTATGTGTCAATAATTATTGGTGATAAGTTAGTTCATAACTGTATGGTAGACAGTGGAGCTAGTAGCTCTATGATGCCAAAGCATATTGCTGACAAGCTTGGACTAAAATACCAACCTTTAAAGAAGGGAGTGATCCAATTGGATGGTAGTTCAATTAATACTTTGGGTATTATCAAGGATTTAAATCTCACCCTCCATTCTTGTCCAAATTTTTTAGTTCCTCGAGACATATGTGTCATAGACCTTCCACCTTTCTTTTCCTTGTGTTTATCTAGAGACTTTACAGCCAAGATAGGTGGTTATGTATCAGCTGATTGGTCACATATGTTATTTAGAACAAGATATGGAACCAAGGTTACCATTAAATCTAAGAGATTGGCTAAAGATCACATTGAGCCATATAACCCAAGTCCCTTTAATGTTGTTCCTACTGCTACAGACACAAATTGTGTCATTCTTTCTGACAATGAACTAGCTACTGCCCAAGAACTTCAATCAGAAGTTGTTCCTAATGTGCTACTACATGAATGGGTAGTTGAGAATGTATTGGATAGTCCTGAGGACCTCATTCAAGATGCTGGTATGGGCAACTATGTCATTCTTGAGCCTGACACAGAGATTCCAAACTTGGAGAAAGATGCAGATCAATTGTTGAAACCACTAAATGGACTTTGGGGGATGTTCTTCGATGGTTCCAGAAGTAAGAATGGGGCAGGAGGAGGTGCAATGTTGATTTCTCCATAGGGTGATAGGTACTACTCTACATTCTATTTTTCTTTTGCATGCTCCAATAACACTGTTGAGTATGAAGGCCTTGTTCAAGGTCTAGAGTGGGCAAGGAAGAGAAGAATAACTAGCTTGAAAGCCTATGGGGACATCGAATTAATTGTTAATCAAGTAAGGGGCCTGAATGTTGCTAAAAATGACACATTAAAGTCTTATAGAAACATAGTGTGGGACATGTTCAAAGATTTTGATGCCTTTAACTTGATGTCTATTCCAAGAAATCATAACAAGCATGTTGACAGGCTTGCAGCCATTCGAGCACAGTTTGATATTCCAGGAGATATTAGAAAAGATAAAGTGCAGCAATATGTGAAGGTTGTAGTCAGGCCATCAATTCCTAACAACAACATTCACTGGCAAGTCTTTGACCGTGATGAACAGATCCTTTCTTTCCTACTCGAAGAAGATCAGTTCTCCATGGTGAATCAAGCAAAACTCAAGCAACAATATGGTGATTAAGTCATACAGCTAAAGACAAATAAATTACCCAAAGGCCTTATTACCTTAAAGTCAATTTTCAGTACTGATGATCAGCTCAAAAAGGGTAAATCCGGCTTGTAGATCAAACAAGAACACTATGAAGAGCTGGAGATCTCCAAAGGTAAACTCCTTAAGATAGGAAAAATTTGTTCACTTGAAGATAAACAAGCTTTTGTTGCTTTATGCAAAGAATTTCATGATGTCTTTGCTTGGGAATATTCGGATTTGAAAGGGTTTGATCCCCACATTGCTTAGCACACAATTGAGTTAGAGCCAGATGCTAAGCCCGTAAGACAGAAACAAAGGCCCTTGAATCCTAAACTTGAGCCCCTAATGATTAAAGAGTTGACCAAACTAGTTGAGGGGGGTATTGTCTTTCCTATCAATCATACTTCATGGGTTTCTAACCTTGTATTGGTTAGGAAGAGAAGTGGTAAAATCAAACTTTGCATATATTTTAGGGACCTTAACCAATCATCTTTGAAAGACCACTACCCATTGCCCTCCATGGAATGAATCTTGCAAGAGGTTGTTGGTTCTAAAAGATTTTCATTATTAGATGGTTTTTCAAGGTATAATCAGGTGTTGGTTAAGGAAGAAGATTAGTTTAAAACTGCTTTTATGACTAAATGGGGCACCATGGCATACAAAAGGATGCCTTTTGGTTTTTCCAATGCTGGTGCCACATTTCAGAGGGCCATGGACATGGCATTTCAAAGTTTGATCAACAAGATTATAATGATTTACATAGATGATATTACAATATATTCCAAGAATGCTTATGAACATTTGTTACATCTTAGGCAAGTTTTTGAAAAGTACAGGGAGTTTGGTATCTCTCTCAATCCAAAGAAGAGTATCTTTGCTGTTCATGAAGGGAAACTATTAGGACACATAGTGTCAAAGCAAGGAATCACTATTGACCCTGAAAGAGTCAGAGCCATACTTGAGGTGCCATTACCAAATCACAAGAAGGGTCTACAAGGATTTCTTGGCCAAATCAACTTTCTAAGAAGATTCATCCCTAATGTTGCAAACCTGTTACAACCTTTAACAACTATGTTAAAGAAAAATATAGTTTTCAGTTGGACAAAGGATGCCAAGAATAGTTTTGAAAAGGTCAAGGAGGCCTTAGCAACAGCTCCTACGCTGGTGAATCCCAAATTTTCTAAATATTTTTATCTGTATGTTTATGGTAGCGCAAGTAACATTTCTACAATATTGGTTCAAAAAAAATGAAGAGAATTTAGAACAACCAATAGCCTTTTTCAGTCAAGGTTTGGTCGATTATGAACAGAAGTACTCCTTTGTAGAGAGGCATGTTCTTGCTATGATCAGAAGCTTGAAGAAATTCAAGCCTTTGATTTCTCATAATAAGGTTCATATTTTGGTGGCACACTCAAGTGTGAAAGAGTTTCTGCTGAATAAAGATCTGAATGAAAAAAGAGCAGGATGGGTCACCAAGGTCATGGAGTATGATGTAGATATTAAGATCACCAAGTTGGTTAGAGGCAAAGGTCTCTGTGAACAACTTGCTATTGGGTCAAGCAGCGAAAGTGAACTAGAAAATGATGTGGTCCTTGCTAATACAAATGAGTTTTAGGATGCTCGAGACAATGTACCTGTAGGGATAACTAATTGGGTTCAAGAGATGACCCAATTTTTATGAACTGGCGAGTGTCCACTAGGTTTGAACAGAGCCAAAATGAGATATTTCAGACTACAGTCCATACAATATGTGTTGGTAAATAATGTTCTCTTCAAAAAGGACCTGAATGGTGTCCTATTAAGATGCATTCACAGTGATCAAATTGAAAAAGTGCTTTATGAGTTTCATGATGGAGCTACAGGGGGTCACTTTGCTCCCAGAACTACTACCTAGAAATACATAAGAGATGGTTACTACTGGCCCAACTTGTTCAAAGATTCTTACTCTTGGGCAAGAAAATGTGTCAAATGTGCTCTATCTTCAGGAAAGGAAAAGTTTCCTGCTATGCCCCTATACCCAATTCAAGTGGAGCAGCCCTTCATGAGATGGGGCATTGATTTCATTGGACCAATAAATCCGCCTTCCAGTGCTGGTCATAAGTGGGTGTTGACAGCCATAGACTATTTCACAAGGTGGACAGAAGCAATAGCTTTGAAAGAAGCAAAAGATTCTTCAGTTTTGAGCTTCTATGAGGATATAGTCACTAGGTTTGGAGTGTCTGACTCCATCATATCTAATAATTCCCTTGCATTCACGGGTCTAAGAGTAACTGACTGGGCCGTTAAGCATGACATTCATCTGAGCACATCTTCAAATTATTACCCTCAAGGTAATGGCCTAGCTGAGAGCACAAATAAGAACCTCATCAGAATTATTAAAAGAACCATAGAGGATAATCAAAGGACCTGGCACATCAGTTTAAAGAATGCACTTTGGGTAGATAGAGTGACCCCTAAGAGGTCTATTGGTAGCTCGCCATATATGTTGGTCTATGGCAAAGAGGCAAGATTGCCACTATTTGTGGAGCTTTCGGCTCTAGACATTGTTCACCAGTTGGAGATGCTTGAGGGATAGCACCCAATGTCTGTAAGGTATGCAGAGCTCATGGAGCTCAAAGAATCAAGGGACAGAGCAATGAAAGTTTTGGAGTGTCATCCGCTCCAAACGAAAAGAACATTTGACAAGAAGGCTACTGAAAAAGTTTTCAAGGTGGGAGATCTCGTGTTGAAATGGGATGTTTTGAAAAGTAAGCCAAGCCATCACACCAAGTTCAATAACATGTGGATAGGTCCATTCCTAATCAGGGACTGTAAGGAGGACAATGCTTATTAGTTGGCTACGACAAAAGGGGATTTGCTTCCTATCCTAGTCAATGGGATACACCTTAAACCCTACTTTCAAGCCTGATAAGTTCCTTTCTTGTACATATCTAGTTAGGTTTTATGTTTTTAATAAGTGCTTTGCACTATGGTTCATTTGTTTTCTATTTTTCTCCATCCCCCGAATGTTGTTTTAATGTGGTATTTCTCTCTGTCGTTTTCCCTTGTTTCATTTTTTGGCAACCTGTTATGACCCGTGGATCTCATGATGTTGAGGCCATGTGCAAGACTGATATTTTGTTTGTTTTCTGAGCCTTCTAATGACTCCATGCCCAATGGATAAACCCAGTCACTAGTTCTCATGTTTAGCAGACAAACATCCTGAAAAGGTCGCTAGAATTGTCGCCTAAATTTTCACCCTCTAGCTCAATCAGCAAGGCAAATTATGTTTAACAGGTTCGAGAAGGCCAAATGGAGCATTCAGCCTAGGGAAAAGGTCATGAATCTGATGCTAGGTCACAGGGAGCTCAGTTGGGAAGCCTTCCTTGTTCAAGTTCGACATGAAAATCTTCTAAGGACAGAGTCGCCAAGACCCCAGGAGTGTCACGGCGAGTGGGGTTCACATATGGTCCCTATCGGCAAGACATCAGATAGAGTCTTGGCGATAAAAGGTTTTCAGTTTGGCGAAGGTTCTTTTCTTTAGCCAAGGTCTCAGCAAACGCATGGGGTCTCACCGACAAAACAATGCAAGATCGTTTTGGTGTATGCGTATGGGTTTCGGAAAGAGGTCTCATCGATTGAAGATGTCTCGCCGAAGTCGGGAGGTCTCGGCAAAGCAAGTGAGCTTCGTTAGAAGGTCTCACCGAAGCCACAGGGTCTCCCTGATAATCAAAAGGAAGTATGTTTCAGGATAGGTCTGGCCGACAAAAAAGTCTCCCTGACACAAAGGAAAGAGAGCCCTCGGTATGACTAAGGGATCTCACTGAGATGTCTCATCGATTACGCAAGGTCCCCCGGAAACGAAATGGAGCTTGAAAAGAGTGAAAGGGTTCGATATAGAGTCTCGGCAAATGGAGATAGTCTTGTCGATCAAAAGGAGCCCCCACCAAAATATCAAAGGGATCGCCAACAGTTGAAGATGTCACTCGAAGGTCCTACCGACAATGGGAGGTCCTGGCGACATACAAGGTGTTATTGGAAAGAGTCTTACCAAAGAGGTAGAGTCACAACAGGATGAAATGCTCTCGACATAGGTTGAAGCCTTTGGCAGGATGTCTTACCGAAGTGTGAGTGTCTCAGCGACAAGAGTAGATATCAATATGACAAGAGACACTCGATATGAAGTCTAGCCGATAGGCCAATTTCTTACCAACAGGAAGGAGCTCGCCATGAGTTGAGGCCATCGAGATGAGGTCTTGCCAACTTGGTAAGGTCTCACTGACTAGCGAAAGGCACCGGACCGTCGAAGTGATGTCTTACCGACATGGAGTGGTCTCAGCAATGAAAAATGATATCAGCATGACTGATGAAGCCTGTTGTAACCTCTCACCGATGAATGTTTCTCTTGTTGAAGTGAAACGAAGTGATCCCTCACCAAAGCAAGGTGCCTTCGACACAACCTCTTGCCAATAAAGTGATGTCCTACTGACAGGAAACCAACGGAAGTCTCGCCGACTCTAGTGCATAGCGGTAGGATAATGAGGCTTCGGTGAGAGGTCTCACCGACACACGAATGTCTCGCCGAGGAATGAAGAGCTCGAAAATGGGTTGAAGTGAGCTCGGAGAATGAAAAGGAGGTCAGTGAGATGTCTCACTGACCGAGCAGGTTCTAGCTGAAGTGAAATTGGAGCTCGCTAAGAGGTTGAAGGCCTCGCTGTAACATCCTGCCGACCCAAAGGGGTCTTGCCGCAATGAAATTAACTCAGGGTGGCTCATTGTGATGTCTCCCTAACTGATGTTGGTCCTACCAATTGTGATGTTTTCGCCATAAGGTCTCAGTGATGCATAGGTCCTACCAATAAATGGGAGCCTTCGGTGTAATATTTCCAAGTTGAGGAGAGGTCTCCCCGACCTGATGATCTCTCTCCAATATATTTTGTGCTTGCCCAAGGATGCAATGGATCGGCGTAAGGTCTTGTCGACCCAGATGTCTCTCCGACTGAATAGAAGTAGACACATCGTCGAAATAACAAAAAGCCCAAATGGAGGTCTTGCTGACGGCTTAGTATCTCATTGAAAGGAATGAACGGAGCTCAGAGTAACTGAATTGAGCTCGTTGAAAGGTCTTATCGATCTGGTAAAGTCTTGCCAATGCCTATTCACAAGTAGATATTGGGGATACTCCGGCCCAAATGATTTACATCACTACGATGTCTCCCCGACGGGCGATGGTCCTGCCGAAGCGGTCTCAAGCTCAGCGAAGGATTTTAAGTCTCACTAAGACGTCTGGCCGACATACAGAGATGCAATCTCAGCGAGGTGAAATGAGCTCGGAGTGAGAGAAAGGAGATCGACAAGAATCTTAGAGCTCACTATGACTCTTGCCAATGATAGTGAGTTACGCCGATGGCTACAGAGAAGCATAATCACATCGGTGAGACATGATTAAGTGTCTCACCGACATGCGATTCTGGTGATGAGCTTGTGACTGCCCGAGTTAGCTTGTGTGGCAACTTGACCAACAAAAAGAAAATCAATAGAATGTGAATCAACGTGTATCTGTTCTAGACTCTAGAGCATTCAAGGCGCTCAACAGGGGATTTCAGTAGGTGGACATAATGACCAGAAGTAAATGCACCCGGTAGCTTCAAAAGATCTAAGGGGCTTCTCCAGACAGTAACTCTTCACCGACACACACAAGATGGACACACAGCATGCAACATTAATTCAATAAAAGATCTGAGGATAGATCTCTCTGAGCCCAATATTTTTTGTAAGCCCTAAGGGGTCTGACAAAGTCTGTATATAAGGATTTTTTTCCTTTTTGTAAATGGGGGGATAATACATCTAGAAGAGTTAGTGATTTTTAGCTATCCTTCCTCAACTGATGTACATTTGGTAACTCGATCAGAATCTGGAATGCAACGCAGAGTTTACCTTGGAAGCTAGTGTTTGTATTTGTATTGTTATCATTTCTATATCTTTCTTTTGATTATGCAAGTCTTTAATTGTGTTTTTACAATTCTACACTTATATCTTAGAGCTATGAAATTAATCTTTCCTTCCTAAGATGTGTATGTAGATCGAACCTGTTAAGATTTATGCATAAGTTTAAAAAAAGTTGTTATGAGTATGTGAAACAATAGAAAATTAGATTTCAAGTGTATGTTATTCCTGTGTCCATTTCCGGATTCCTCATTATTTTGGTGTATCACCTTAGATTTTAATCTTCATCTTATGTATTCCTTCTTCCTTTTCCCCACAATAATCAGTAGTTAGGTGACACCAAAGGAAGCCGGCCTTCTCCAAAGGTTCATTTCAACTATAGGTGACCCACAACCTTGAAATGATCCCATGTTACTCTACAAAGCTCAGTTTTGTAAACTTTGCATAGGGTGCATTTCTAGGTGACAACAGTTCCTACATTCTAAAGATAAAATCATAAATCTGTTTGGTCCAATTTGAGGTCCAATTGTAAGGATTTTTCTTTTTAATTATACTTTTTGACATTTGTCTTGATACAAATTATTACTTTAGAATTATGGTATTTCTTTTCTTCTAATGTTTTCAACCCTTATTTTAGGGAAGAGCTCTGAAGATGGTTCCTTCAAATGGAGACTACACATTTTCGCTATAGGTTTCATCTAGAAACATTAGAAGCTCAGGTACTATCATACTCAGGTACAACAGAGTTTGAGGTTACCTTATTCTCCTTGATACAAAATGTTGTCCTTCAATCCCTCTTAAGCAACATTCACTATTATGGACTTCATCATTGTACCTTTCATGCATTCAATTTAATTTGTTATGTGGAAACATGTCTCTATCTTTGCAAGTGATGACTATTGTGTAAGCTTTTAATCTACATGACTTCCCCTCATATTCAATTCTTGTGACTATTATGATGCTTGGGGTTTCTTACTTTTAACTAGACTGTTAATGAAAACTATCATGGAATCCTTGATGATCAATTTTGTCAGAATCATGGCTATGTTGATAGTGGAATGTTATTATTAATAAGGATAAATCTTTATCAATAAGGAGATTACCCCTTACCAACGTACTCCACTATCCTTGCAAAGATTGATCTTTAATGCTTCATGGATGGTTTACTTGTGATTATCCTTCTCAAATGAAATAATAGGGAAGCAGGTTGGGCTCAACCCTTGTGGGAGCCACATTTCAACCCACATGATGTAACCAAATAAACAAAAAAACCTAATTTTATTTATACCTGTACAATGAGAAAACATGTTAGATAAAACTAAGCATATGATAGATATGTTTTACAACTTTCTTGTTTTCCTAGACATCTATGGTATGTAAGTTATTTGAATGCACATGATGATGAAATTATATGTTTATAGATGTATGCACATATTTTTACTAGTGATCCTTCATTGCTCTAACAACACTCTTCTCACTCAAATGTAGGGAACCTAGGAGCAGTAAGGAAGACATCAACTTGGAGGCTTAGACAAGCAGGAAGACTGAAGATGACGTAGAACAAAGCAAAAGGGATTTGTCATTGAGGAAATGACAAGTCCCCTTTCTCTTTATGTGAATTTTTCTCTTTTGTATCTATAAATGTATAGTTTTTCAATTATATGCATTCAAATAGTCAGTTCCATGGCTTCTGTAGAACAACATACATTTACATTATCAATAAAGACTACATTTTTGAAAGGATTGTGAAATCTTTCCAATATTATATGCATCTACATAAGTACAATCTAGTAATGTAATCATCTAATTTTTTTTATGCACATGAATGTAATGTAGAAGAAATAAAAATGTACCTTACTCTTCATTTGAAAATCACAAAAGCTCTACCTGATTGAGCTATTAACTTTTGTGTCCTCATGAACATATGTTGATACAAAATGAATGGAAGAAGCATCCAAGTAATCCTAAATTTTTTTGCCAACAATTCATATCAAAGATTGAACAATTTAAGGATATTGCAATAAGTAATTTGTATCGACACAAAAAATATTACTGAAGCATTTCAAAGTTTAGGCCATAAGAATCATCCTTTGTTAAACATGGATTGTGTTGTAGCCAAAATTCCATCCTAATTATTTTTGCATACTTCCATTTTCACTCATCTCTTACATCCACCATATGCATAGAATTCTTGTCATAATAAATTAAATTTAATAAAATCCCTCACATGAGCTTCCAAATAAACCCCTTGATCACAACATCAAAGTGTATTCCTCCTTTGAAATACTCCTATGATTGCTCATAGCATATCACCAAGACAACACCATGTCAATGAGAGTCCCTCCAAAGTCTCCCCAACATTAGCACAAAGCACAAATCAAAAATGTAAATGAGACACCCCTATGTCGAAGAGACTTATTTATATGTCTCATCAATGATGTAAAATAGTGAAATTTCAACAAGCTACATGCATATCGAGGAGAGAATCACTTATGTCACATCGATAAGGTCTATCTACAAGTGCTCGGCGAAACACAACTCTTAGATATAACAAAGTAATTGTCGATGAGACAGTGGCATATTGAAAGAGACATTAACTTGTCTCATCGACACCGGAAACCAACATTAGAGGAACATAAGATCTAATGTTGATGAGACATTGAGATATCGGTAAGACAAATAAGATTGTCTCATCGACACTCTTCAAGTAATGATCAAAACAATACACTGCTATACCGCTAGGAAGGTGAGCAACATATGCAGTAGAGCGGTATACACCGCAACCCCACAATAAGAAGCCTTGAGCAAGGTGGTAGTGCGGTAAATAGCAAAAGGTAACGGAAAAACACCACCATATTGGCATATCGAAGAAACAACAAACATTTTAATTAAAAGTCTCTTCAATAGTTATGAAATGATGATTACTCCAATTGATGTGACTAACAAAAATATCGATGAGACTATCACTATTAATGAAGAACTTGATCATAAAGGTGGTGCGAGTGCCATTTATGAACCAAGGCTAGATGAAGTGTCCTAAAATTTGATAAATACGGCCTCAAAGAAGTTGAAATTACTATGAATTGTAATTAAAGGATTTGGAGAACCAAGTTGGACGGCGGTAAGTAGTTGGAAATTTACAACATTTATCCAAGTAAGTGGTCTAGACTCAGCTCAAATTATTTTCTCAGTAAGTAGATGAAAGCATTGCATGAGTGGGGTTGAGATAGAAAAAACCCCAGGCAAACAGAAAGAAAAAAGACAGAAAATAGAAACTAGGAAATTGAATCAAGACTTAATCAATCAATGTCTTGGGTCTAGGCCAAAACCAAGAAGAATAGTACACCTTAAACCATCATGTGTGACATTACAAGATAAATAGAAAAATCTGGGAGATGTATGGACTCTGTGTAGGGGTTACAACCTCTTTATTTATCATTATCGGAAGAAATTTTGGCATAGCCCAATGTCAAACCCGTGGAATTTAAATTTGGGTAAATTTGTAGTACCCAGTGTCTTTGTGAAAATAGAGTTAATCAAGGTGTTGGAAAATAATTACAATTCAAAGATGAGAGAAATTCATTTTCTTGATAGTCGGTATTGGCATGACATGTTGGTTTAAAGTGGCATTGTTGTTCTTTCCACCAAGGTTCAAACCCCACTGGGGTGGTATTGTTGAATGGTTGTATTTTGGTTCATAGCTCTGGTTCAAAAGCATTTGCCCCTTGAATAAAAAAATTCATTTTCCTGATGGGTCACAATTCATGGTCATAAAGCTAGATTATATTTCCATGATTTTTTAGCTAAACACTTCCCTGAAAACAAAATTACAAATCAGAGACTTGTTGGAGGAATACCGCACCATGGACACAAGTTACAAGAGGTGGAAATTTCCTCTACATAGGGTTAAAGGTGTGGGTAACCAAGCTATGAGGTTCTCTAGTGAAGATAAGCCCCCCATTCTCTGTGGCTTTGTTTGAAGAATACTTTCAATACACTTATTACTCAGCTGGTCAAGTACTAGGAATTGATGTTCCTGAGAACATCACAATTGATCCCATGGTTTTAGCCACAGACATCTAGAGCCATAATGCCCGACCCTATGATTATGCAGAGTATTTATCAAAGGCCATCAATAATGCCCTTAATATCATCAAGAATAATAGTGAAGCCATTAATTTCAAGCACTATTCTCTTTTCATGCACATGATATTATACGAAGGGAAGGTGATGGGATATGGGGTGAGGAATTAAGAATAAAAGAATTAGATGATGATGGAAATTCAAGGCCTATACAAATGTGGATATATGTGTGGGACAGTAGGTGTGGGAGGTCCCACTACCTATATTTTGAGGAATATTTTGCCAAACCACTATACAAGATGTTAGGCCACAAATGTGACTATAACCTCTCCCCAGAGATCTTAAGATTTCTTCGACCAAAATATATGGGTCATGAAGCAGGGATAAATCACAATTGGGGGGACTGGTACATGTTTGGGGATTGTATTATTATCAAGGTTTATGGATTTGAAGCTGCACCTTATTTCCTGCCCAAGAATGTGCCAGACAGAGTTGCTTATTTAGAGATCCTAATGTAACACACCACCAAGGAATCCATTAAAACAAAGCATAAAGTACAAATTAACCGAATATTTTTTTTCTTAAAAGTCATTCAATTATATAATTTTTTTAGGATTGCAAGACGACGTTACATTAAACATTTACAAATAAGAATATCATGTCATAATATCAAAGTCATAAAACATAAAGTCATATCAGCATAATGTCATTACAATAGTTCTCTCATGGACATCGAGAAAATATACAATAAAGATGAATAACATATCATGTTTGTCAGCCTTGTTCATGAGTGTGCTCAGCGTCCAACATCACGAACAATGAAGAATCAAGATCCTATTCCATAAAATGTGATATTCAAGTATAGAAACATCTGTAAAAGGACTCAATGGATAAAATAGCACGGTTTCCTCCCAACCACGTGGAACCCAAAGGTCCACTCCATCCATGCTAGGAGATAATGTCAGGTCCAGAAGAATCACAAATAAGAAAACATAACAAAACATTTACTTGGCTCACATTCACATAACGACATAACGAGTTCAAAACCATAGTAACAAACTCCCAGAGGCAAAACACAACTAAAGGTAACTCTATACAAGAGACCATAATCATCCAATAGGAAAAGAGTGTCATCACATAGTTTGGGATAGGTTACCCTAGTGAATCTTCCTAGACTACCAACCCTCTTCAAGAGTAACCCTAGCAGTCTCTACCGATTATTGGCCTCTATACAAACTAATGTGGAGTCTTTCCATATTTCAAGAAGAAAAGATAGGTGACTAAGCCATTCCAGGCCTTCTCAACCTTACCTCAATCTAAAAAATCATTAAGGTGATAGGCAAGGCATACAATTATCTGAATTAATGTTACATACTACCCAACCCCTAGTACATTAGTTATGTTTCCACTAGATTACAAAACCCACGATAGGTTACCCTGGAAACCGCTTAGGGTTCTGGCCCCTATCACAAGCCACTCTTCCTAAATACATGACTCAAAATTAGATACAAAGGAAAGCCATTAAGCATGAAAAGAAAAATCACAAATGAACACATCATCCACATGACATAGACCATATAATCTCATAATACCTCAAAGGTAACAAATACATCATGCATGGCTTAATTCCAAAATACCACATAGGTATGATATGCATTGAGCAAGGCTAATTTTGTAAATAATGATATCAAATGAATACCATGTCTCACATAAAATAAAAAAATCATTCCAAGAGTTCCCTAGCCTCTGGAAACTTAACTACTCACAATTCACAAAATTTTAAGCCATATTCTTTTTAAACCAAATTCTAAATATCATTTATTCAATTAAAAAGATAGCATGGCCACAAATATATTATTAACAAATATATGTTATCTAACACTTACAATGAAGAGATAAAGACATAATACATAATACATTGATAATTATAAATGCATTATATCTTTTCTCATAACAAAATAAATTTAAAGTCTTTCTTAATAACAAATATTATAAATTTATTTCATTTTAAATAAAATCAGCCATATAAAAGCCAATCCATTCTTAAAGTATAAACAAGCTTAATTATATTAATTTAAGAATGAGCAAATTCCCTCCATTAAAATAAACAAATCTACAACCACACATATAAAGGAGAAAACCTACACTGTAAACTGGAGTTTCCAATAACTAACCAATTTCAACAAGTTAAGAACAAAAGAATCGCCCACCAAACAAGGGTAAAGCAGCAGTTAACATAACTAAACTAAATTTATTAACAGTAAGACTTAATTTCAACGCATGCTTTTTTCAATCTACAGTTTACAGACCCAAATGCACTATGTGTTGCCCCTTAATACTATAGTATAAACTAATAGGCTCAAAAGCATTGATGCCTATATCACATACTCTAGCCATTACAATAAAACAAAGGATATTATATATGTTTTTACAACTTTCAAAACAAATAATTGACTACTAATTGCAAGAGAATTCCACTAACACAGTGTAGATAAATTCAAGACTTAAGGTAGTGATATACGCCATGCAAAGGAGATTCTTCTTTTATGATCAAGTGCTTCAGCTATGACAGGTAGACGATGGAAACAAGGAGATTATTTAAATCTCTAAAACATTATATTTTCAAGTAATGCAATTAACAACGAACACCAATAAAATTAGGGAGGTTATTTAAATCTATGTGCCCTGCCATGTTCAAGCGTTGCTGCTGTGATAGGTTGCATATGGGATCAGGGAGATCATTTAAGCCTCTAAAATGTTTTATCTTCTAGCATTGTAGATGAGAAAAGTTTCCAAAAGACTCAGGAATATTTTCTTTTAAAAGTTCGCACCCTTCTAAGTTCAAGTGTTGCAGGTGTGACAAGCGCCAATAGCATCAGGGAGGTTATATATAAATCTATACAACCTAAGTGATACAACGATGATAGATTGTCAACATAATCAAGGAGTATACCATACACACTTTTTGTTCAATCTAAATTGTTTAAACATTTCTAACTAAGAATAGTTCGGGAATAGTAGACACGCCTCTATTGACATTGGATTATATGTAAAATCTGAAATTTTATTTAAAACTATGCAATATGGACACTTATGCCAATTTATAGAAAGTTGTATTTTGAAGAGAGGGAGAGACGATGGGAAATGATTTACTCAAAAAGAAGGGTAGTCTCATATTTCAATAATTCATACAAGAAAATAGTGAAAGGGTGTCTAGATGAATAGCTTCCAAGAAGTCAAAATTTCACATAAAATAATTCACTGATGGCGTTTTCTATCCCATTATAGTTTTTGTCTAATTTGTATACATATGTGGGTTGGCTTAATTTGGAAAGAAAACTAAAATTTCAATTTCAAAACCTCTTTCAACATGATTAACAATGCACAATTTTCATTTCCAAATTGAAGAATAAGGATAGCTCATGTATACAATAATCATATAATGAATTGTTAAATATAACCATAATTTACTGAATGTTTTTTTTTTATATGAAGATTCATTCTAATTGCTTCTCTCTTACTTGTGTAGGTTTGGTAAAGAAATTGTTTTCCACAAATTTACTCAAGAATTTGTAAAAAAAAGCCAAAAGAAGAAAACCTTGTAATGCTTGATAGCTGAGCTAAAACAAACTCTAAAGCTCCTATCAATCCTGCTCAAAACACTACCTATTTGACAAAGAAATCCAAAACAATCCAGCCCAATAATATGCTTGCAAACAGAATTTGAGATGAGAGCTTTTCCAGAAAAACTATCATGCAAATACTTTCCAAAAAATACTGCTGTGAAAAATTCTTGCAGAAATTTGTCGTGAATGAAAATTGCACAACCAAAAGCTTTTAATGCATTTTAATTAGCTCAAATTCATAAAGCTTAACTAATTGTCAATCATGCATTCAAAATTGATCAATCAGTTCTAACTTAACCATTTTACTCTAGATCACATTTTCAACTCAAAATCCAAATTCTATAGCATGTTGAAAACAACCTCTTTCAAAATATCTATTTTCCACATCAATCCTATTTGCACAATTAATTCAACAATTGCATTTAATTAAATACCTTTTTACAAAAGTATCATTCACTTTTTAAATTGTTTAATTTAATTTAATAAATCAAACCATAACATAAACATTTTAATCTAATATTTAAACAAAAATTACATTTAATTAAATATGTTAATTTAAATAATCATTTAACTAAAATAATTAATTCCAAAACAAAACAACACAAACAAGAATGACACAATGGAGATAGACGACAAAACAACAATGGTAACAAACAGATACTCATTCAATGAAGAATGCTGGCTAATGATGGACCTGACACTGTCTCTGAAACCACATATTTCCATTGGGTTAGGGTATGCTCAGACCTGACAAGCAGGTGGAGCCAATACCCAGTACCTATAACTACATAAAACATCATTGTTAAACATATCATCATATATCAGAAAACACACTGTGAAGAAGAGTCATAATGTAGCAGGGTACTCACGAGTGAGTAATGCTACACTATCTTCTTCACCAAAATTGACACACATCATTATATCATAAACAACCACTTCATCGTGATAACCTCAATAAAAATTCAACAACATAAACCATAATACACACACACATGACTATCATAAGGTCATCACATGAACATAACCAGATGATCATGATATCCAATGTATCATCCACATAGTAAACATAATGTCAGAGTGATAATTGAAAATAAACATGGTATCTAGCACAACTAAAGCAACTATCATCCAAACTGAAACAAACTAAGACAGAGTGTTGTAACTGGAGGGACACTACATCCTCCCCCCTAGGATAAGGCTTACTCCTAAAAGCCTACAAACAAATAAGGATAAAGCTCTCTCATGTATGTCGCATCCTCCCATGCAGTTGATACCTCATCACTAGGATCCCATTGGGCCCTCACCTGATCAACGTCTCGACCCTTGAGGGCAAGTCTCCTATGCTGAAGAATGCCCATAAGATCCAAAGCCAACTACCTATCCTCTACCTGTAATGTATTCCAATCGAGCACTTGTGAAATATTAGGATGATAAGGTCTAAGAACATATACATGGAAAACATCATGAATATGTGATAAATTGGGTAGTAAAGCAAGTCGATACACTATAGGACCAATCCTGTCCAGAATCTCAAATGGTCCAACAAATCGAGGCACAAGTTTAGAGCTCTTTCCATAACGGATTGGGATCTTTCACAGTCGCACTTGAAGAAATACCCTATCGCCAACTGAAAACTAACGATCCACTTTATGCGCATCAGCATACTTCTTCTTTTTGTCATGTGCAACTATCAAATTCTCTTTGGTGTGATCAACCTATTGCTCCATATCTCAAAGAATCACAGGTCCAAGTAGAACTCTATCCTCAAGTCGATCCCAATTCAATGGGGTCTGACAAGGATGTCCATATAATGCCTGGAAAGGAGGCATACCTATGGAACTTTGATACCCATTATTGTAGGCGAACTCCACTAAGTAAATATAATCTTCCCAACGTGATTGTTGGTTCATCACATACATTCTAAGCATATCCTCAAGAATCTGATTGACTCTCTCAATCTGACCATCAGTCTATGGATGGTAAGCTGAACTGAAATTCAACTGAGTACCTAAAGCATGCTGTAATGATGTCCATAAGGCTGATGTAAACATAGGATCTCTATCTAAAACGATTCTACGAGGAATTCCATGCAACCAAACTATATCCTCCATGAATATCCTAGCTATAGAGGAAGCATTGTAGGATGAACGAATCAGAGAAAAATGTGCTACCTTAGTCAATCTATCAACAGTAACCATAATATCATCATGTCAACGCGATGACATAGGTAACTCAATAATGAAGTCCATCGATATAATATCCCACTTCCATTCAAGAATGAGATGTGGCTGCAATAGTCTGGCTGGATGTTGGTGCTCAGCCTTAACTCTCTGGCACTCAAGATATCATGCTTCATATCGAGCCAAAAGTACAATTGACGAAGATCTACATGCATCTTTTTAACACCAGGGTTAGTTGAGTAAGATGCTTGATGTGCCTCTAAAAGAATCAAAGTGCGGAGACCTTCAATATGTGGCACATAAATATGACCCAAATGTCGCAACAAACTATCTAACTCAAGAGTATAACCTGTGAATATTCCCTCCAAGGTTCTACCTAATCCAATCTTCTTCTTCACCTCCTAATATAGTTTGTCTATAGGAAGTGTTGCTAAAATCTGGCTCCTCAAATCAACTCCAAGAGTCACAGTAGAAAGCTCGTGTCTTTGCCAACTGAGAGTATCATCCACTACGTTCTCCTTCCCTTGAAAAAATTTCACCTCGAAATCATATTCACATAAGAACTCCATCCACCTTCTCTACCTAGCATTCAAATTAGGCTACATGAAAATATACTGCAGACTATGGTGATCACAATGAAGTTCAAAATGGTGCCCGAATAGGAAATGTCTCCACCAAACCAAAGCATGAACAACTACAACAAGCTCCAAATGATGAGAAGGATAATTCAATTTTTGATCCTTGAGTTTTCAAGACTCATAAGTGATCACACATCCATCTTGCATCAACACAGCTCCTAAACCCTCCAAAGATGCATCAATACAAACAACAAAATCATTAGCAGGATTAGGAATGGCTAAGATAGGTGTGCTAGTTAGCTTTTCCTTGAGCATATGAAAAGCCAACTAACACTAATCTATCTAGATAAATTTCTTCCCTTTCCTCTGAAGAGAAGTAATAGGATGAGAAATCCTAGAAAACCCCTGAACAAACCATCTATAATATCCAACAAGACCCATAAAACTCGGAACCTCGGCTACATTAGTAGGCACGGTCTAGTCAATGATGGCTTGGATGTTTGAAGGATCCACAACAATACCCCTTCCAAAAATCACATGACCAAGGTATTTCACCTCAGTCCAAAAGAATTCACACTTCTTCAAATTTGCATACAATTGATTCTCCCTTAAGCACTGCAATACCTGTCTCATATGCTCTTCGTGCTCCTTCATATTTCTTGAATAGATCAAAATATCATCGAGAAACATGAGAAAAAAATGATCAAGGTATGTGCGAAGAACACCATTCATCAAACTCATGAAAAATGATGGTGCATTTGTTAACCCAAATGGTATTACTGTGAACTCGTAGTGCTCGTAACAAGTTCAAAATGTTGTTTTATGAGTATCAACTTTTGCAATGTGCAATTGATGGTAACCTTATTTTAGATCAATCTTAGAGAACACATTATCTCCCTTGATTTGATCAAATAAATAATAAATTTTGGGTAAGGGATATCGATTCTTTATCGTCACTTTGTTCAATTGACGATAATCGATGCACAATCTGAGAGATTTGTCCTTCTTCTTCGCGAAGATGGCAGGTGCTCCCCAAGGGAAAACACTCCAAAAAATAAAACCATTAGCCAAAATTTCCTCCAATTGAACACAAATCTTTTCTAGTTCCTGTGTGTTCATTCTGTATGGGGCTCGAGATATAGGCTATGCTCTAGGAACTAGGTCAATTCTAAAATCAATGTCACGTTTCGGCAACAAACCAGGAATATCACTAGGAAAAACATCTACAAATTCCCCAAGAATAGGGTGATCATCAAGAGATATCTCTCGACTCTCCCCTAAATCCAAGTCATTAACTATTATTGCAAACAACTGACAACCCTAACGAAGGCATCTCTTCAATTGCATAGCATAAATTATCTACAAAAAGATGGGTCTCTGTACACCAAAAATTTCAACTTTTGCACTAGAATCATCTATACAACGTACTATCTTCTATCGACAGTCAATCACTGCATTATGAGATTCTAACTAGTTTGTTCCCAAAACAATGTCATACGAACCAAGAGGTGTAACACGAAGATCTACTAAGGTAGATAACGGTCCAATCCTTAGTCTGCATTTGCGAATAAGGGATTCTATTGCTACCTTTGCCCCAAAGGTAAATTCTACCTGCCACCTATCACCATGCTTTGCCACCACAAGTCCACATCGCTCAACAATAGTAGGTGAAATAAATGAATCAGTAGCTCTAGAATAAAAAAGAATAGTAACATTAGTACCCTATAAATGACCTAAAGACTCAACCACAATATTCTAATGATCTTCCTAGTGGTTATTTACTACAACAAAGACTGTATGTGAATAGCCTACATCTCCAATTGTCAGCTCTGAAGTTGTTAGTCGCTGTCCAAATCCTGATGTACCTCTCATAGGGCATTGCCTAGCAATGTGACGTTGTTGACCACATGAAAAGTAACTAGTACCTCTGCCAAATCCTATACCACTAGAAGGGGCATTGGGTTGTTGAAAGCTACCTTTGCTAACCGTAGACTATGCACTCTAAGCTAGCTAATCCTGATGATTGCGCTTATTGCGCCACCAATTATGATTTTTTCCAAACTATGAACTATTACCTTGCTGAGCTTGAGAATTCTTATTCTTTGGTGGGTTACACTATTACTATTGTCCACCCTTAGCGAGTGTCTGTTGGTTCTGAGAGGAACCTCCTATTTGAATCTGACCACTTCATAGACCAAAACCTGGAGTAGGTGCACTACCTATCTAAACACATGTATTTCCACCCAATTCCATAGTCAGATTCTCCTCCACAATATGTGCCTTCTCCACTGCTACCTCCATAGTCTTCGGCTCGAAGACTCTAACTCCTCTATTGATAAAAGCATTCAAGCCCCCGATGAAGTGTTGTACCAACATCATCTCATCATCCACAATCTCAGCATATTGTTTGAGCTTGTAGAACCTACGCTCATACTGCTCAACGGACATAACCATCTAACACAAATCATGGAAATCATCTGCATGTCATTGTCTCCAATGCTCAGATAGGAAACGCGATCTGAATTTCTCCAAAAACATGTCCCATGAGACTGAACCGATCTCTAGATGGAGCTTCTGCTCCTCCAATCGCCACCATCTAGAGGTGAAACCTATAAGATGCATAATGGCACATCTAGCTTGAGTGTTGCTACCATAAGGGTGCATAGAAAAACATCATCCCAAGTCTATCAGCCAAGTTTCCACCTCTAGACCACCACCAATGCCATCAAATGTGGGAGGGCATGCCCTCAACAAATCTCTCATATGCCCTACAACAATAGCATCCTGTTCCATAGTATCAACAACTCTCCTAGGTGATCTATCTCATTCTCTAACCACTACCTATTCATCCTCCTGTCTAGGATGAAGTCAGGCAAGGACCTCTTCCAATAAAGGGTGTAACTGTGCTCCCTCTACCTCTAGCTGTATTGGAATTTGTTCCCCACTTGCCTGATCCAATTGATGACCCAATTGTTATGCATGCTCAATCTCATGAGAGATTTGAGGGGGAGTATCTTGGCAGTTAGCTCCTCGACCACCACCTTGGCCTCAACCACAACGTCTAGGCATGATCCTACACAAAATAAAGGCAAGTCTCAATTACAAGACAAACAAAACAAACAGGAAAACACATCAACAAATTCTGACATCTAGGGAAACCTAATGGGCTCTCAAATATCCAAAGTACCCAGTTTTAGAACCTTGCGCTTTGATACCAATCTATAACACCTCGCCAGGGAATCCATTAAAATAAAGCATAAAGTACAAATTAATTGAATATATTTTTATTTTTTCTTAAAATTCATTCAATTATACAATTTTTTTTAGGATTCCAAGATGATGTTAAATTAAACATTTACAAATAAGAACATCACATCATAATATCAAAGTCATAAAACATAAAGTCATATCATATTCATAAATGATCCAATTTCATAAACTTTTACAAAATCAAGTTACATAATTAGATTACAAAAAGTGAGATTATAATAAATCTCGTACCAACATAATGTCATTACAATAGTTCTCTCATGGAAATCGAGAAAATATACAATAAAGATGAATAACATATCATGTTTATCAGCCTCGTTCATGAGTGTGCTCAACTTCCAACATCACGAACAATGATATTCAAGTATAGCAACATCTGTAAAAGGACTCAATGGAGAAAATAGCATGGTTTCCTCCCAACCACATGGAACCCGAAGGTCCACTCCCTTCGTGCTAGGAGATAATGTCAGGTCCAAAAGAATCACAAACAAGAAAACATAACAAAACATTTACTTGGCTCACATTCACATAACAACATAACGACTTCAAAACCATATTCACAAATTCCCAGAGGCAAAACACAACTAAAGGTAACTCTACACAAGAGACCATAATCATGCAATAGGAAAAGAGTGTCATCACATAGTTTGGGATAGGTTACCCTAGTGAATCTTCCTAGACTACCGTCCCTCTTCAAGAGTTACACTGGCAGTCTCTACATATTCCCAACCCCTATACAAACTAATGTGGAGTTGTTCCATCTTTCAAGAAGAAAAGATAGGTGACTAAGCCATTCTAGGCCTTCTCAACCTTACCTCAATCTAAAAAAGCATTAAGGTGATAGGCGAGGCATACGATTATCTGAATTAATGTTATATACTACCCAACCCCTAGTACATTAGTTAGGTTTCCATTGGATTACAAAACCCACGATAGGTTACCCTGGCAACTGCATAGGATTCCAACCCCTATCGTAAGCCACTCTTCCTAAAGACATGACTCAAACTCAAATAAAAAGGAAATACATTAAGCATGAAAAGAAAAATCACGAATGAACACATCATCCACATGACATAGACCATATAATCTCATAATACCCCAAAGGTAACAAATACATCATGCACAACTTAATTCCAAAATACCACATAGGTATGATATGCATCGAGCAAGGCTAATTTCATAAATAGCGATATCAAATGAATACCACGTCTCACATAAAATAAACAAATCATTCCAAGAGTTCCCTAGCCTCTAGAAACTTAACTACTCACAATTCACAAAATTTTAAGCCATATTCTTTTTAAACAAAATTCTAAATATCATTTATTCAATTAAAAAGATAGCATGGCCACAAATATATTATTAACAAATATATGTTATCTTACACTTACAATAAAGAGCTAAAGACATAATGCATAATACATTGATAATTGTAAATGCATTGTATCTTTTCTCATAACAAAATAAATTTAAAGTCTTTCTTAATAACGAATATTATAAATTTATTTCATTTTAAATAAAATCAGCGATATAAAATCCAATCCATTCTTAAAGTATAAACAAACTTAATTATATAAATTTAAGAATGAACAAATTCCCTCCATTAAAATAAACAAATCTACATAAATCTACAACCGCACATATAATGGAGAAAACCTACGATGTAAACTAGAGTTTCCAATAACTAACCAATTTCAACAAGTTAAGAATAGAAGAATCGCCCACCAAACAAGGGTAAAGTAGTAGTTAACATAACTAAACTAAATTTATTAACAGTAAGGCTTAATTTCAATGCATGCTTTTCCAATCTACAGTTTACAGACCCAAATGCACTGTGTGTTGCCCCTTAATACTACGGTATAAACTATTAGGCTCAAAAGCATCGATGCCTATATCACATACTCCAGCCATTACAATAAAACAGAGGATATTATATATGTTTGTACAACATTCAAAAAAAATAATCGGCTGCTAATTGCAAGAGAATTCCAGTGACATAGTCTGAATAAATTCAAGACTTAAGGTAGTGATATACGCCATGCAAAGGAGAATCTTCTTTTATGAACAAGTCCTTCAACTATGATAGTTAGATGATGGAAACAAGGAGATTATTTAAATCTCTAAAACATTTTATTTTCAAGTGCTGCAATTAACAATGGACGCCAATAAAATTAGGGAGGTTATTTAAATCTATGCACCCTACCATGTTCAAGCGTTGTTGCTGTGATAGGTTGCATATGGGATCAGGGAGATTATTTAAGCCTCTAAAATGTTCTATCTTCTAGCATTGCAGATGAGAGAAGTTGCCAAAAGACTTAGGAAGCTTTTCTTTTAAAAGTTTGCACCCTTCTAAGTTCAAGTGTTGTAGGTGTGACAGGTGCCAATAGCATCAGCAAGGTTATATAAATCTATACAACCTAAGTGATGCAACGATGAGAGATTGTCAACAGAATCAAGGAGTATACTATACACCCTTTTTGTTCAATCTAAATTATTTAAAGATTTCTAACTAAGAATAGTTCAGGAATAACAGACATGCCTCTATTGACATTGGATTATATGTCAAATTTCAAATTTCATTTAAAACTATGCAATATGGACACCTATGCCAATTTCAAGAAAGTTTTATTTTGAAGAGAGGGAGAGATGATGGGAAATGATTCACTCAGAAAGAAGGGTAGTCTCAAATTTCAATAATTCATACAAGAAAAAAGTGAAAGGGTGTTTGGACGAATAGCTTCCAAGAAGTCAAAATTTCACATAAAATAATTCACTGATGGTGTTTTCTATCCCATTATAGATTTTTTGTAATTTGTATACATATGTGGGTTGGCTTAATTTGGAAAGAAAACTAAAATTTCAATTTCAAAACCTCTTTCAACATGATTAACAATGCAGAATTTTCATTTCCAAATTGAAGAATAACAATAGCTCATGTATACAATAATCATATAATGAATTGTTGAATATAACCATAATTTACTGAATGTTTTTTTTATATGAAGATTCATTATAATTGCTTATTTGATACTTGTGCGGGTTTGGTAAAGAAATTCTTTTCCACAAAATTTACTCAAGAATTTGTAAAAAAAGCCAAAAGAAGAAAACCTAGTAAAGCTTGATAGCTGAACTGAAACAAAATTTGAAGCTTCTATCAATCCTGCTCAAAACACTGGCTATTTGACAAAGACATCCAAAACAATCCAGCCCAATAATATGCTTGCAAATAGAATTTGAGATGAAATCTTTTCCAAAAAAACTATCATGCAAATACTTTCCAAAAACTACTGCTGTGAAAACTTCTTGCAGAAATTTGCCGTGAATAAAAATTGCACAACCAAAAGATTTTAATGCATTTTAATTAACTCAAATTCATAAAGATTAACTGATTTTCAATCATGCATTCAAAATTGATCAATCAGTTCTAACTTAACCATTTTACTCTAGATCACATTTTCAACACAAAATCCAAATTCTATAACATGTTGAAAACAACCTCTTTCAAAATATCTATTTTCCACATCAATCCTATTTGCACAATTAATTCAACAATTGCATTTAATTAAATACCTTTTTACAAAAGTATCATTCACTTTTTAAATAAATAACTTGTTTAATTTAATTTAATAAATCAAACCATAACATAAACATTTTAATCTAATATTTAAACAAAAACTACATTTAATTAAATATGTTAATTTAAATATTCATTTAACTAAAATAATTAATTCCAAAAAAAAAAACACAAACAAGAATGACTCGATGGAGACAGACGACAAAACAACAATGGTAACAAACGGATACTCATTCAATGAAGAACGATGGCTATTAATGGACCTGACACTATCTCTGAAACCACATATTTCCATTGGGTTAGGGTACGCTCAGACTCGACAAGCAAGTGGAGCCAATACCCGGTATCTGTGACTGCATAAAATATCACTGTTAAACATATCATCATATATTGGCAAACACACCATGAAGAAGAGTCACAATGTAGCAGGGTACTCACGAGTGAGTAATGCTACACTGTCTTCTTCACCAAAACTTACAAGCATCATTATATCATAAACAACCATTTCATCATGATAACCTCAATAGAAACTCAGTAACAACATAAACCATAACACACACACATGACTATCATAAGGTCATCACATGAACATAACCAGATGATCATGATATCCAATGTATCATCCACATAGTAAACATAATGTTGGAGTCATAACTGAAAATAAACAACATGGTATCTAGCACAACCAAAGCAACTATCATCCAAATTGAAACAAACTAAGACAAAGTGTTGTAACTAGAGGGACACTACACGTAAGGCAATTGTCTTTTTCAGCTTTCATGCATTTAAAGAGCTATGGGAGGCAGACTTTATGCCTTCCACTTTATGCTTTGGTGATTTCACTATTATCTCTGATTCAGGCTATGACTTGGTTAGTGGTAAACTGGATTATTATGGCTTTCCAGTTGGCAACAAAAGGGAAAAGTTTGATCCTGAACACTTCATTTGTGATGCCAAAAATTTTCAAAAATTGAAAGGGTATGAGCATAGTTTCCTTTTAGAATATTTCATCAAAAATTGTGAAGAAAAATAAAACATGATGAAAATTAATGCCTACAATAGGGTTATGATGGCTGAGGCTTGGAAGGTGAATAATAGCCCAGGCTATGTAGGGGCTTTCCTTGAGGTACAGGGTCCCATATAAAGAATTGAACAAGTAATCCTTCATGAAGAAGAACTGATAAGAGATGTACCACTTGTGGTATTTGAAAGAGGAAGGGGCATCAGTCCTAGGAGGTAAGTAGAAAATATCACACCACTAGATCACTTATCACCTCAACCTACTCCTCAAGTGAGCTTTTTAGTTGGTTCCCCATCCATGGAAGAAGATAACACTGAGGAGGAAGAAGAAGTCTCACGATTTAATGCTCCTGTTATACCCCAATATGAGATGCCACTGAAAAGAAGTGTGATCACCTTTGAAGCCTTTGATGAGCTATCAGATGATGTGAGGCATTGTGCAAGTCGGGAATTTGTTGTAGATGATACATTTTTGCAGACCCCTAAATTTAAGTCCTTTATATATGAGTATAAAGGAAGACTAATAAGAGAAAGGTTAAAGGACATTGACCCTGAGAAAGAGGCTTATGCCTTGAAAGAGTTGCAACATGAAGTTGATAGGGAAATGAGAAACATGACTGTTGAGAGAGGAAGAGCATTATTGCAAGAAGTTGGAGTTATGCTCCTTCCTAGGTGGGATATTAGTTCAGCCATTGTGTTTGACAACTTTTTGAAGAGAAATAATAAAACTTTGCAAATAACGGATGAAGCAGGTGATAGGGTCTATACAGGGTCAAGGTACAATCTTGATAATACCACTTTGCAAATTTGGGCTCTTTACCCCCCAGGGCAAGAAGCCTTCTCTCATTAACCATGATCAAATTTTTGAACATCTCCCATTGCAAAGAGTAGGGGAGACAGATCCCTTGGAGACTACTGACTTGAATGTGAATGTATCCAAATTCACCAAAGCCCAGATCCAAAAGCTAGTAAGAGATAACCAGTGGCTGGTAGAGGAAAATGACATATTGAAACAAGAATTAACCAACTACAAAGATAGGTTGCCTAGTTCTCCAAGGCTTTAATCTCCTTTAATTGAACATGAAAGAAAATTTTTAGAGGCCATGTCTGAGACTGCTTAATGGAAGCATAAATTTGAAAAATCTCAAAAGGAACAATAAGAACTAAAAATAAAATTGAAGGCTACTGCTTTTGAAGTAGCATCAGGGATAATTTGTATGAAATTCAAAGATATGTGCCAACATGTAGATAGTGTATGACATGCTCATAGTGGAACATACAAGGCCCTCATGGAGCATGGAAGACTACTTGATAGGATGAAGGAAATGGAATCCCATATCAAGGAAAAAGATGGAGATAATAATGCTTTGCTCCAAGAATGTTAGAGCCTCATGAATACACATGAAAACTCCTAGAATATCTTGACACAGGAATTGATGACTTCAGCTAGCCACTATGTATGGCCATGCCAAATTTCTTTGAAGAAAAAAATTTGAAGGATCAAGAAGTTTGAAAAATGAGATATCAAAATATTTTACAGGCATCCTTGATGACATCAATGATGAGGATGAGGTACTTAGGAAAACACGTAAGCAGCTCGGGAGGATTGTTGGATTGGAGAATGCAATGACAAACACTCTACATAATGCAAACACTTATGCCCAGGAGAAATACATTGATCACATGTCAAAGGTTAATTTGTTCCTTGTATGAGCTATATGAGGAGGTAGTCAGAGTTTGGTTGTTGTGGACGTATTAACATAGTGCTTGAATCTTGAACAGATCTTAGGTGGTCGCGGGCACTTGTTGATGATTAACAGACTGTGGTGCATCAAGCAATAAACTCTTTTTAAGTTTCTATGTTATGTTAATTATTCTTTAGTTAAGAAATTATGTAACTTTTGTGAATGGACCTGAAGCTTGTTGCTTCCCATACAAATAGGGAAACCAAGGTCCAATTTTGATCATCATATCATCATCATTTCAATCCATTAGAATAGATACTACACCATCTCATCCACTTCTTCATATCAAAAGAACTCATGTTATGTATGTTTATATTTTGAGCAATATAATGGAGCAAATACATTATAACACGTAATCCATTTTCAGTGTTCAATTGTTGTGTAGATTTTCATGCTTATTTATTGCTTTGTTGTCTCCAAAGTGGTCTTTTCAAGTTGTTTAAATTTAAAAGATTTATTAGGGCACATTTGTTGTTACTGTGTGGATGCTTTGATTGGTTTATGGTTAGATGTGAATTAAATTCCTTTCAAATAATTTGCTTTAATTGGTTCATATTAAGGATTAAAGTCCTCTTAGATATTGGCACCCTCTTATGGTCTAAAAACTTGCATTTTTGAGACCCAACAGATTGCAAATAACTCTAAAAATTTAGAATTCTATGAAACAGTGCATATATTCTTGTACTTGTATATTCTATGAAACATTCCTTATTTTCCATGAAACAATGTATATATTCTTCTACTTTTAAATATTCTTTTACTGTTATGTCTATTAAAGAAAACATAGTTTGAATAAAAAATGCTTCACCCTTTTTTGTAAGTGAGTATGTGAATTATTGTTTAAGGAAAAATTTTACTGTGTTTACATTTTTAGTTTACCAGTTTCAAATCTTCATTTTCTATGTATATAAAATTGTATGTGCTCTTTATCTCTAATGACATAAAACAGTAATGTCATTAGAATCAGGGTTTTCAATTTCAGAACCATCATTGTCCAAACTTTTCATATCCTATTCACTTTTAAGTACGATCATCAAAATTTTATTTTTATTTATTTTCCTAGTTAATCTTGATTCCTTTCAACACAACACAGTAGGTTGCATGTTAAATTTCAAAAAAAATCTTTGCATTTTTTTTTAAATATTATTTTCTCAATGCATCATTATGTAACAACAATTTCACTTTTGAGATATACAGTAAAAATAAATGAAATCACATGTTTTCTTTGTCAAGGGAAATGTATGGTGAATACCCTATGTCTTTTAGATACTTGTGCAAGAAAAATAATACATAACTAATTGAATCTAATTTTTTATTGTACAATTGTTTTTTATGTGCTTTTTACTTTTTGCATGTGGATTTCCCTTAGAAAGAGACTACTTATCTTATCTTCCATAACATCATCTAACTCTGGATTGTTGTCTTCTTGTGCCTGAACATAACCATCTTCAACATCATCATGGATTTCAATTCTTCGATGTTCTCTAATCCCTCTCTCTCATTTTTTTGGCCATCATTGTTTTGCTCAATATCCACTAATGCACCATCAAATACATGCCTTAATCTTGGATCATAATATATGACAAATATCCATTTCAGGTCCAAAATATCTTCATAGAAAAATACCTACACATGAACGACATACATATATTAGGCATATGTTATAACAATTTTATTGATTAATAAACACATGTATATATTCGCAATAAGCTATGAATTAATAGATTAATGATCACTACCGCTTCTTGTTTGAGTTAAAGAAATACCCACTCACAATGAATTGGTAGAACATAAGGCTCCTTATCCTTCGGTAGGAATGATGAGGAATCTATAGAAAACAATCCAGTATGGGTATCATGTCTTTGTGTCCTCTCAAATGCTTCATACCATCTACACTTAAAAATACAACATTTAAAAGAGAAGTAATCCAACTCAATAATTTCTTGTATTTTCCCAACATATTGTAGATTCCCTTGAATTATATTCTTATCTTTTTAGCTTGATCGAATCGATTGCTTGAATTCAACCATGATGCCACAATTGAAGGATCGTCTCTTTACATCTACATTTTCTACACAATAATGTCAACTATATGCCCACATTGTTGGATATTTCCTCGCCTATGAAAGACCATTTATTTCAATGAAAACAAATATAATGATGAATATTAAAATAGTTAATACTGTCAAAACTATAAGGAAACAACATTTTGTAAAATTCCAAATGTACCTTTCTTTCACATCCTCTAGATATGTTGATTTCATCTTCTGTTATGTTTGAATCTATACTTGCATCTTCTATTTGATTTTTAATTTGTTCAATAACCCATTCTAGTGTGCAATCTTTGTCCCATTCCCCAAGCAGATGAGTGGGAAGTGGAGTATTCCTTGGGTTTGATCTCTTAAATGGTCTCCTTTCTTCTAACACTTCTTCTCTCTTTTTATCATACAGATCAATCCATTTGTTCATAAAGTCCATGTGGTATAGAATGAACTTGTCAAGTATAGAACTTTCCTCTACACCTATTACATGTCAACATGATTATTTCAAACTCCAAATGTCATGCTGTTAATTTGACAAATAAATTATAGAGTAAATTAATTATTGCAAGAAAAACAACCACACTAATCGTGAATTTACTTACTAATTTCTATTTCAACACCATTAGATCATGGTTTTTCTCCATTAATAATATATGATGCTCATTCTTCATCCTAGACGCATTTCCCATCTTCAAAATCCTTACCAAGGAATTCACACAAGAAGAAAAATGCTTCATTCAATACATACCCTTCAATCATGCAACCCTCTAGATATTCCTTTTGTCAGACATATCTTTTAAGAGCTTTTATATACCTCTCAAAGAAAAACATCCACCTCATTAATACGAAACCCACCAATTCAATATCATTAACTAGGTGTATAAGTAAATGGACTTGTAGGTCCATGAAACTTGTAGGGAGCTCCTTCTCAAATACACATACAATTTCTGCAATTTCCTTCTTCCACTTTGGAACTTCAGATTCATGGATCTCCTTGGAGGTAACCCACCTAATATAAGATTAGTAAATTAGTATGAACCTTTAGTCATAAATTAAAATACAATATAAAATCTCTATGTCTCTCACACATGAACATTTCATATAACCACATACCTTGTAAATGCTAACAATTGACTTATGGCATTCCTTAATTCAACTGTAAGATAGGAATCCCCCCTAATTTCCAATGGCATGATATGCTATCAAACACATTTATGAAAAGGTCATTAGTAATTTTTTCTCACACAACAAAATATCAAAATAAATTTAGTGCTTAATCAATGTTACCAGTAAATGTTAAATGTTGATATATAATACCTTCATTAAATTATGAAAATCATGTGTTTTAAATCCTGTGATATGTCCATCAACTGTAAAAGCTTTAGCCAATGATGACCCATAGCCAGTAGGTGTCCTTATTGAATGGGTGACATTTTTTAGTTGGTCTAGCTCTTCTTCTTTTTTCAAAATCCATGGAGCTTCTACATATGTTTCATTTTCCCTATTTGGCCACAAATTTTTTCTATCAAATTTGGTAGGCGAAAGAGAAATATCTCTCCTCGAAGACAAGGTGTCCCCTTTTCCTGATATATGTCGAAATATAGAATTTGGGAAATTTTTGAAGATGTTCATAGGATCTAATAGGCAAGATATTAATAGATCCTTCCAATAAGGGAGCTCATAAAATATGTATTTCCTTTTCATTCCTTCTAGCATATTAACTACAACTTGTTATGGTTCTTCAATTGAATCACCCTGATCAAAAAAATCCTCCCAAGCTTTCAATTTAGCATCTCCATACTTCTTAAGCCAATCACCTAGACCCATAATCATGGGAGGGCCTCTATTTTCAACTTTTCCATCAAATTGATTCTTCAGGCAATTTCTAAACATATGAACTAGTGGTAGAAAAACCATGTTGTTTGCATAAATAAGTTTATGTAGATCTTTAGAATACCGCCCTTGAAATTGTTTTGCACATCTTGGACATGCAAATATCCCCTTTGTTTGAAGCCCTAAAATTCAATAAGTAATGTTAATAACATCAAAAAAATAGTATAAAACGAAGTATGAAAGTTGGGATGAAAATAAATTATGAGTGTAAATACGCAAATATTTTATCTTACCAGAACAGACACCAAGTCCTGGGAAATCATGAATAGTCCAACATAACACACCATACAACATGAAGGACCTATTTGATGGAGGATGTGATATGTCATGCATTCTTATGCCTTTCCATAGTAGTTGCATCTCATCAATAAAAGGCACAAGATAAACATCCATGTTTTTAACTTGATGTTTTCCCAGAACAATGAGAGCTAGCATAAGGTGCTCCTTTCTAAAACTCATCCATGGGGGAATATTGTATACTATCAATCCGACTAGCCAAACACTATAATTTGAGCTTGAGAAAGAGAATGGGCACACTCCATCAATTGCAAGACCAAACATGATACTACGGGGTTCATCTTTGAATTTTTTTGGCAATTTTTCCTCTATGTATTTCATTGCTTTGGAGTCGGTCAGATTCACATGAATCCATCTTTACTCATATTATTTGCATTCCAGTGCATCAATTGTGCTAGTGAATTGCAATGAAACTTTCATTGAAGTCTAGGTATAATTGGCATGTGAAGTAAAACCTTCTTTGGAACTATAGGACCTTGTACATTTGTACGATATCTCTTCTCTTTGCATATAGGGCATTCTACCTTGTTTTGGTATTCATCTCTATATAAAATGCAATCATTTTTACATGAATGAATTTTCTTATATTTAATCCCCAACTCAACCAACAACAAACGCGCCTCTCTAAAATTTGATGGAAACACATTCTCTTCAGGGAATATTTTAGTTTTTAGTGCCCTATAAGATTGGTAGAGATTAAATCAATTGAATGTTTGACTTATGATGAACATGTTTGATATGAGATTAAATCAATTGAATGTTTACGAATTATGTACACCAACTGACAATGAAAAGTAAGAAATAGATTTCAACTCACTTCAGTAGGGTAGTGAATCCTTTGTCTGACCAACCAAATAGTGACTGGATTTCTAATAATATTAATGTGCATGCCAGTTTTGAGGTTCTACTTGCACCCGATTTGAACATGGGTGTCTTCACTGCTTGCTTGATGGAGTCTTTGATGTTGTTATCATCAACATTACATTGGTGGTAATTACCCTTGCTATCATCGTTATTGCCAAACATATCTTCATTATTGTCATCATTGTTTCCATCTCCAAAGAAACCTATAAGCATTGCATTCAATCCTTCTTCATGCACTTCATTTTCATTATCATGATCATCATCATTAAGGCTAGGTGGCATTTCATCAGTGTATGTGACTCTCATAAGCTCTTCAAATTTCTTAGGTGGTGGTGTTCTCTTCAATCTTTCTCTTCTCACCTTGGTATGGTTTAAAGGATGGTTTGGATCATCCTGTCCAAATCTTAATAACCCAATTGGATCTTGGGTATTAGTATAATGTGTTTCATCAAAATATTCTACCTATCAACAAATGCAAGCATTATTTAATGTTTGGAAACAATTGGATAAATCATAAATGTATCAATTTCAAAGAAATATAATCAAATATGGCTTAAAAAATATAAATATAAATTGTATGAGCATATATACATCAATTGAATAATGGAACATTATTTTATAGACTACCTTTTTATACAATAATTTAAATAAAACACAATTTTGACAACTTAGTTTATAAAAAATCATTCCACACTCATTTATTATTCTTTGGTTTTAATCAACTGTAGGAGGCATACTACCGAATGGAAGCTCATCATATATGTAATGTCTTTGTACAATCACTCATTTGAAGTGTTTCTTTCCACAACATACAAAACATCCACAAACAACAATTTTCTCAAAGTATTCATCCCATGTACTATAGTCCTAACCTACCTCTTCTTCAGTGCAATCATTTGTTGTGTCATCAGTTTCCACTGTCATATCCTCTTCCACCCATTGTCATCTATGCGATTTAATAGTTTTAGGTCCACGTCCACATACATATCTTCTTCTTTTGCTAGTTGAACACTCAGGCTCTACATTTGCTCCAATCTACATCTAAAATAATCAACATGCATTAATTTATGCCAAGATAGGATAATACATTATAAATTTCAATAATAACGTGAAAAAATATGTGTGTATCACAAAATTCCATTAGATCATTTTTCCCTAAGTTAAGTCAAAACTTGAGTATCTGATTTGATATGACACGATTTGTTGCCATGGCCTCTTCTCGCCCCTATAATACACAACATAGTAAATAATTTTTAGTACACCAATTATTTCATTTCAATGAGTATGCTATCCAACACAAAGCCTCATTTTATTCATATATTTGACATATTGATATATCCTCTATGTTGTAGCATTTGTGAATTCATAAACACCTTCCTCCTTTGGTTGAGGTTGCTTTCTCTTCTTACCTCTATTATACCTATAGATTTTGTTGTCGCATCTACTTCCACCCACTTTCCTCTCAGCAATTTAGTATTTCTACACCATCCACGTCCTCTCTCCATGGCCTCCTCTATGAATAAAAATGTTGCCACAGAAGCTTTCATCGCACTACCGCCGAGAAGGAAGAAGCAACTTGCGAGACCACGGTAAAAAACACTCTATCACACCAAGCTGATGAAGGAGCCATGGGACAATAGTGGTCATCACACTACCACACACCAATGGTAGAAGATTTGTGAGATTCACCGCAACACCACCAGGAACAGAAGGAAGACTCACATGCCACCACAGAAGCTTTCACCACACTACCATCGAGAAGGATGAAGTAACTTATGAGACCGCGGTAAAAATTTCTCTACCACACCAAGTTGATGAAGGAACCATGGGAGTTGGAATTATTTCAAACACTCTAGATCCTATGATACACAACAATGAAAATAGTTACTATATAGCAATAAAAATAGGTGGTCACAAAAACAAGGCAGGAGTTGGAATTATTTCCAACACTCTGGATCCTATGATACACAACAATGAAAATAGTCACTATACAACAATGATAGGCACCCAATTAGGTGCACTTGGCGCCGCCTTAGGTGCCCCAAATAGATTACATTAACAACCAAAAGTTGGCACTAAAGTTGGCATTAACTAACGCCAACTAAAGTGTCGACTACTGGATCAAAATCAAAAATTTAAAAACTTCCTACATGAAGGAAGAAATTAGATGACAAAAAAGGGAAAAATTCCATGTGAAGGAAGAGCGCAGGGTGCTACCAGCAAATGATGAGAAATTAGATTTAGTTTGTGACACCATAGGTAAGGTTACAAAAAAAATTTCTTGGTTGAATTCATGATTGTTTACTGCTCTTTGTATTGTATTTGAATTCATGATTGTTTACTGGTTCATGGCCTAACCTGTCTAGGCAACCTCTAAATTGTCCCATCATTATAAATTGTAAAACCTTTGAGAAACCAACAAAAAATTTTACCTTACCCATTTGAGATTTGGTTCAAAATATTATAGCATGAAGCCAGGATGCCTCTATATTCTCTCCCTAACCTGGGTATCAAGGAAATAGTGAACTGCTTGGAAAATATGAGAATTGGGTTGATCACTACTAAGCAACTATTGAAAATAAACACAAAAATTGCTTGGTTTTTCCTAGTCACGCCATAGTCACTGATGTTGTGACAAATTCAGGGAAGATTGCATTATGAAAGAGTTTTCATGATAAGGTCGTCAACATTAAGCAAACCCATCGAACATATTTTCCCTAGGTTATCAACACTAAGCAAACCCAACAAACATATTTTCCCACAAAACAAAACTTTCATACCACAAACTGGATGAAAAATTTCATACCTAATAGTGTGTACTTTGTTTTCCTCCACAGACTAGACAAAAATAATTTTCCCTAGGTTGCCTCAAAATGTCAAGCAATAGAAGGAAGAGAGCATTGTTAGCAAACTCTGGTCACAATGAGGTAATTCATTGTCAATTTATAGATTTGTAAATTATGTTCCCATTGTTTCTTTGACTTTGAATTTTTAGTTTTTTATTTCTAAATTTAAAAGAAGAAATATAATTTAAATATATATATAGGGACATGAGACTAACAAAGATAAAGAGGAATGGCTTCCATACTGGGGGTAGAGGTAGTGAAAAAATTGGTTAATGTGGACTGGACAATGCTTGCCACATACATAGAAAAACAATCTCGTAACACCCCTCAAACATTGCAAACAAATCAATCATTTCAAAGGGAATCAATTGATTCCCCAACCAATCTTGGATCGAGCAAAAGATCTAGGAGGAAATCAATGACAATAAACTCTAAGAATGTGGAATAGGGAGCAGAGACTTCCAATGTCCCAGCCACTCCTAGGACACAGAGTTCTTCCACCATGTCATGTTATCAATCTTGCATTGGTAGCTACAATACGAAGATAGAATACGAGGTGGTTTTAGGGGAATTCCAAATGATAGGTGTTGGGAAAACATTTGTGAATAGGTTGAAGGAATCATGCCTTCAATGGTTCAAATACCATCTACATTTTCCATTCTCACAGATACCCATGCATCTAAAAAAAGCAGTTATCGATGACATGGAGACTGATTTTGGCACAAGTTGGTCTGTAAAGAATATAAACCTATGAATGTCTCAAAATTGTAAGATATTTCGGTGCAACCAAACAAAGAAGATAAAAAAATTCCCTCTTGAGCTAAGGTAGAAAAGAAGGCCAATTGATGTAAGTGTGAAAGTATGGAAAGAGCTTGTAAAAGCATATGAGAAGTCTGAGGCATAGAGGAAGTCCGGTGAGGAGAGTATGCAATTATTTGAATTTGGTCATAAGATTATATATCAAATTTATTAAACGATATTTAAATTTTATTTGTGCATAGTTAAATTGAATTAGTATATGTTTCAAGGCAAGGCCTCCAAGGTTAGGCTTGAGAAACTTCATGCCACGCATTGCAGTGGCTAGAAAGGTTTACATGCCTTGATCTATACATTTGTAAGTATATTTAATATGTTAAATAATATTTTTTTATCTACTTGGAAAAATTAAATGATTGCATATTAATTAGTTTAACTAGTCCATGTGCCATGTTTTGACAAGATGATAAATATGTCCGCCATCCAAATCAATTTGAAAAGAATATGTTACAAAAAAAAAGTGGAATGATTTTTTAATTTGGATGGAGAACGAGGTATCAATAGTTGAGTTTCAATAACTTAGTTGGATATTGTTGTGTTAATATGTCAATTTTCATCTCTTGTGTTGAGTTGTTTATTGATGCGTAGGATGAGTAAATAGAGCTCAAATCTTATGATTACAAGATGATCGTTTATGTGCATGAATAAATAGTAGAAGGATGTACATGAACCCAATTCATCTGACTTTATGCCTCTTGGTAGGAATTCCTCTTGAATCTCTAATATCATGTGCTTGAGACTTCCTTGTAGCTTTTACCTTTTGTTGTTGCATTTCCTCTTCACTATCAAACTCGTCTCCTTTTTCCTTATTTACATTTTTGGCTTCAACTTCTAATTCATCCCATGTTTTACCTTCCTCCTCTTCAAAATATTCTTCTTCTTCTTCATCCTCCTCTGACTCCACAAGAGATTCATCTTCTGAACCTTCCTTACCTGATTTTGATTCCTCTTCTACATCAGATGGTTTGTATCCTTGATCTGACTCTTTTGAATTATCAGAATCACAATCACTAGCTTCCATATTCAAAAATTCCCAACCACCATCTTCAATAAATTTATCTAGATCATCAGTAATAGTCTTCAAAATTGGCCACCAGTTCAAGTTCATTCTGCTTTCATAATACTTTATATCCATGGAGTTTAGCCATTCCTTGATGCCATCAAGTGAAGATTGAGGAATTGCGTACATGTGGAGTACATCCTGCTTGAAGTATTTCAAAACAATAGCCATATCAAATGCCTTTTTCCCATGTCCTACTCTCTCAAGGTTAACAATTCTCAATCTCACTAATAGCGATTACTAAGAAAGGTAATTCCACCAACTCTACCAAATAGTTTACTGTAGGAACAATAAAAGCAGAGGCTTTGAAAGGAACTCCATGAAAACCAAGCTCTCTAAATGGTATATCAAACTCTAGTTCAAAATATTTTAGATGAGGTTGCTCCCATAGGTCTCTTACTTGCTTGAAAAATCCTTGAAACTCTGACTTCCTAACATTCAAAAGATGAATGGAATGTCCTCAACACCCAATAGAGCTATCCAAAAAAGCTAACTAAAAACACAAACGTGCTTCTACACACAATGTCCTAATGGCTGGTTGTCATATAAGTCAAACTACCAAAGTAACAACACTGATCAAGTTAACATATATGCATCATTTGCATAAACAGTTGAAATGCATAAAAAATGTTAATCAATACATTTAATTTTGAGATGCTTTGAAATAATTAAAAAAAACATGCTTTGGGGAAAATATCAGCAGCATGGGGGAAGAAAGCATTAACCCTAATAAAAGAAATTTTTGTTGTTCTTGATACACCATCTGTAAGTTTTCCTTGGATAACAGTACTGAATTTCTATATGTTGTACCTCTTAAATGTCCTACATGTTACAAATATGGAATAACAATGCACAACGTTGTATCAAGTCCAAAGGCCAAGGCATTCTGAATAAGGGTAGCCAAATTTGATAAGGATGTAGTCACTATTACACGTATTGACAATCCAGAATAGTCATGTAAAGAAAATTGCATGTGAAAACCATAATCAATCAAATTGTGCACATTCAAATCTAAGTTTGAAAGCTTGCATTTCAGTCCATGCATCTAAGTCCTTATTGAAGATTGAGGGTGTCAACAACAAAGCTAGAATAACTCTCCTTAAACCATAGCAAGTTTTAAAGTGCAATATTTCCAAATTCAAATCCACTTCTCAGCTAAGGAAAGGAGGTAGGATTGTCAGGTGCTACCTCAGACAGAGAAGCCCATAGAAAACATTGAAATAGAAGATCCAATAAGTGAGGCAACATAGTTGTAGATCATAGATAATTAGAATCCTTGCAATGCATAGATTCTTGTGATACAAACAAAAGGTGCTTACGTATTGGTTGAATATATCCTCATCAAAATGACTAGAAAGAAGTTTCAAATTTGTAAGTAAACTCTTATAGTCAAGAAAAACAGTCATAAAAAATTGGAAGTAAACTTTGGAAGACATGTAGGTGAACTTAATTCATCTGACTTTATGCCTCTTGGCAAACATCATAATCTCCCCTCCTAAATTTTGGACCACATCCATTACCTCCACATAAAACTAGACATCCTTGGTCTTCTTGGTTCCTACGCCATGATATGGTTATGCAAATGAAAATGAAGCAAAGTAATCATCTCCTTCTCCACTGGCTGGAAGAATGCATGATTAATGTTTTGATATATGATATCAGATCTCTCTTCTGCTCTCATGGTTGACTATTGAAATCCATTATGGTGAGCCTCCAAAGTTCCAACCATCTTTCATCCTCTTCCACCAAATGCTGGCCTAATCCACACGTCTGCCAACCTAATTGGCTATGTTTTTAAAATTTGAAGTTTCTCCTAAGTCACCAATGTAGCTCTCTCTACCTTTTGAGACTCTTTAATTTCTATAGATTGTCTATGGGATTTAATCATTTGTACCACATGGTTGATGTGCTTTGAATCCTTGCATCTAAAGGAAATTTACTTAACATAAATACTACTAAGGAATTTCAATTTTTCCATTGTAGTTGGCATTAAAGCCGGTACCTGCAACATTGAAAATTATCCTTATATAAGAATTCCCTCCATCTTGTTGGCTTGTAACACTCTTGATGGTGGCTACATGAAATTTGATTCTGATTCCTCTTCCACATCAGAGGGTTCATATCCTTGATCTGACTCTTCTGAATTATCAAAATCAGAATCACTAGCTTCCATATTCAAAAATTCTCAACCACCATCTTCAATAAATTTATCTAGATCATCAGTAATACTCTTCAAAATTAGCCACCAGTTCAAGTTTATTTTCTTTCATAATACTTTATATCCATGGAGTTTTGCCATTCCTTGATGTCATCAAGTGAAGATTGAGGAATGGCGTCAATGCGGAGTACATCTTGCTTGAAGTCTTTGAAAACAATAGCCATATCAAATTCCTTTTACCCAAGTCCTACTCTCTCAAGGTTAACAATCTCAATCTCACTAATAGTGATTACTAAGAAAGGTAATTCCACCAACTCTACCAAACAATTTACCATAGGAAAAATACAAGTAAAGGCTTTGAAAGGAACTCCATTAAAACCAAGCTCTCTAAAAGGTATATCAAACTCTAGTTCAAAATATTTTAGATGAGGTTGCTCCCATAGCTCTCTTACTCACTTGACAAATCCTTGAAACTCTGTATTGATTTTATTTTTCATGTCCCTCTCTTGTTGTTCTTCCTCAATTTCATTAGGATCATACATTGACTTTCTTGCCCCTCCTAAATTTTGGACCACATCCATTACCTCCACATAAAACTAAACATCCTTGGTCTTCTTAGTTCCCACACTATGATATGGTTATGCAAATGAAAATGAAGCAAAGTGATCATCTCCTTCTCCGTTGGCTGGAAAAATGCATGCTTAATGTTTTGATACATGATATCATCTCTCTCTTCTGCTCTCATGGTTGAATACTGAAATCCATTATGGTGGGCCTCCAGAGTTCCAGTCATCTTTCTTCCTCTTCTACCAAATGTTGGCCTGATCCACAAGTGTGCCAACCTAATTGGCTTTGTTTTTAAAGCTAAAGTTTCTCCTGACTCACCAATATTAGTTGTAACTTTTTTGAAATTTTATTATGGTATGTGCACTTTGATACGATGTAATATGATTATGGTTTTGTCTCATATGTTGTAATATTAGATATATAATAGAAAAATAAATTATTGCATGAAATAAATAATAACTTTTCATTTTAAATGTTTTTTTTGTAGAACACGAGTCTTCCAGAAGATCAAGATGATCCTCAACATGATATAGATCCATAAAATATTGGTTCTTCCAGTACAGATCACATGGCAGAGGATGATGATAATGCAGATACGGAAGACACCGAGGCCGATGACAATGATGATGACAACGATAATGACGATGGCGATGATGATGATGATCACAATGGTGATGATGATGATCACAATGGTGATAATGATGATGAGATAGTTGGTAATAGTAACCAATGGAATTCATGATCATATAGGCTACATCATGGATCATTGCTGATATATCATTATGATGACTCTTTTCATGGTTACTATCATATGTATCATTTCACAACCTACAGTACTATATTGTTGAGTTTTATCATATTGACATGTATCATTTTCACTATATCATTTGGACATGTATCATCTTGACTTGTATCAATTTTAGTTACATAATTTATCAATTTTATTTATATCATTTGTACATGTATCATTTTCACTTATGTCGACTGTTGGACATGTATCATTTTGACATGTTTTTGATGTACTAGAATATTTAAATTTCACTTGTTTTAGTTATATTTGATGATGATATTATTAGTATTGACTTGTCAATTTATATATATATTAAAAGTGGTCGATGATTTTTGGATGAATATTTATTAAGTATGATGATTTTAATTTACTGCTCAAGATGGATGTCAAATTCAATTAAATTATAGATATTTCACTCACTTGTTTTAATTATAGATGATAATCATATTTTTGATAAAAGGGTAAAACAGGTTTTACAGGGACCCGAAACCACAAAGTACACAAAATAGAAGAAGGACTAAGAAGTCCAACTGTAGAAACCAGCTGCCCAAGAAAAGATCAGCAGCAACCAACCGAACAAAACCAAAAAGTATGAAACAAAGGAAAAGAAAGCACATAACCCCCAGCCATTACTTTAGAGTCATGAGGACAGACTCTGTCTCCTCCTCCAGCTTCTGCATGTCATTGACACCCTTTTTCTAAGTTTGAATCATCCTAGAAGTAGGGGAGACCTTGCGCTTCAGGTTGGCTCTGGTTCTTTTGGAAATTCCTGCGTCCGTGTCCTGGATTTTGTCCTCTGTTTCCTCCAGATCCACCACCAGAGACCCCTGCTGGGTTTTATCAAGCTTCTCACCCATAGCGTTAATGATAATGGCATTGTGTCTAGCCATTCTATTAGTTTGCTCAACGACGGTGTTGATGGTCTTCATTATATAATCAACCTTAGAATCAAAATCTCTGTTACTGTGGCCATGGACCCCCTGTCCCCATCTTTCTTTTCAATCTCAGCAATTTTAGTCACCAAATCTTCGATCTTACTTTGAAGGGCCCAATTTTTAATTTTTCACTCATTAATTTAAGTGAAAGTCCAGTCCAAGAGTTTGAAGAGGGACTTAGAGTTGGCTTTGGCTAGGTTTGAAAAGTCCAGAGAGGGCATGTCACCGATATTAGGGTCAGATTTCTCAGGGTTAGGAGAAACAGGGGAATCATAATTAGTATGTTTGTCCGGAAAAGGTTCAGTACTAACCATAGTTTTGTTGGCGTCGGACTCCTCCGAATCAGAGGATTCTTCAGAATAGGAAACAAGACTTTTAGCCTTGGGTTTCTTATGAAAGGATCTGTTCAAAATGGAGGGGCTATCAATCTCAGGCTCAACACAGGCTTTACCAGAAAGGGGAGTGGGGTTTTTGTTCCCAGAAGGGCCAGCAAGCGAACTAAGGACTTTTCTAGCCGAGCTAGGGTTGGGGAGATACTTCGAGTCACTGGGCTCCATGTCGTCACTCTCAGAGTCAGGAGTGGTATCCAGGTTAGCAGGGGCAGGCATGTTTTGGAAATGCTCGACAATCAACCTAATTAACCCCATATGTAAGATGGGGAATCTATTGGGGTTTTTCTTATTATCCTCCAGGCTTTTCTTCAAGGAACAGAAAAGATAATAGGGAAGAGAGACCCTAACCTTGTGGCAGAAGTGGTTGAGAAGAGAAAAGTGGTAGCCATAAACTCTGGTGAAGTTCCCACCCACTGTGATGTACTCCATGATGACCCACAGAACCTTCCTCCATATGGCCTTTATGGAATCAACATCAAAGTAGTTGCTAGTAATTTTGATCAAGCTTAACCTTTTTTTTGTCTTTTTTAGGAAATCTAATCACGGCTTCATCAGAAAAAGCCATGTCCCTGAAAAACTTCTTCCCTTCAATTGATAAGCCCATAAAATCAGTGATTAAATTTTCACTAAGCTCAACATTCCTACCAAACAGGGTCAAGTTATCATTATTCCAACTTTTAACAAAAAGGTCTGTGGCCTCCTGGATAGAGCCATGGAGCTTCTCTAGGAAAGAAAGCAACCCTCTGCTTTTAACTTTATCCCAGGCCTTGGCATTTTTCATGTGTGTTTCATAGTTGTCTAGCTCAATTTGCTTTTTGTCTCCTCCCATCTCAGCCGACACAGTGGGGTAGACCCAAACGAAAACTGTACTAAAATTGGACCCGCCACAACTTAGAACCCACACAACGTGCAGAACTTTCTTGCAGATTAAGCCACTGGGATCAGTCCCATACAATCTAATGATTGTGATGTGAAAGGTCTTATCTGTCTTCTTTAAAGGGATAACATGTCACTTTTCCATGTGATTTATCATAATTTAATAGGGCACAAACATTAGAGTTTAAATCACTAGTATTAAGCTAGGTACGTTCATCATTACTCTTAACTCCTTCGTTAGCGAAAAATTCTGATACAACATTGGCTTCTCTGTAAGCGTGTGATATTTTAACTTTATCAAATTTAGCCAAACTTAATTTGGCATCCTCAATCCATGACTTAATGGTCCACGAGGGGGGAGACTTTCCCTTAAGACAGTCGATTATATTTTTCAAGTCTCCTTCAAGCTACAGATGTTTGATATTAAGACTTTGGGCTAAATTTATTATGCGAAAAGCTCCAGTAGCCTCTGCCAAATGATTAGTTTGGGAGCCAAGAGGAGAGGCAGTCACTCTAATGAAATTGCCAAAGGAGTCCCTTATAACTCCACCACATCCCGCCACTCCCGGATTACCTTTAGCCATACCATCAAAGTTAGCTTTGATCCAACCGTTAGGCGGAAAAGACCAAAAAACACCCTCTCTATCCTTCTTGACTATCATTGAGGTTCTAGACAGAACAAGATTTATATTCCACTCCTTAGCCATAGTAAGGTCATAGAGCAAGTGCTCCGCTTTCAAGGACATGCTATCCTTCTGAACCAAAGCATTGAAATTTTCCTTCAGAAATCTGATAATTTTATCAAAGACAATTCCTCAGAGGCTTCTTTACCTCTATAAATTCTATTGTTGTGTTCCTTCCAAAGGCCCCAAGCAACATGAGGGAATGTTAAATCCCAAAAAGATCTGAGCATAGGATTTCTTGTCGGAGCCTTCCATTGAGTAAAGAAGTCTTCAATGGATGATGGGAAGACCCAAGGGAGGTGCCATAACCTGATGATTTTTCCCCAGATAGAAGCAGCAAAAGAACAATGAAGGAATAAGTGACACACTGATTTAGCCTCCATCTTACAAAGAAAGCATCTATTAGGAATTTGAAATCCACGTTTGCATAGGTTATCAATTGTAAGCACCTTGTTTTGGAGAAGGATCTAGAAAAATATATTGATTTTTGGTATTAAAAGTTTAAACCAAGCTTTAGACCATAAGGGAGGATGATCCAGAGAAGAAGTAGTCCTAGCAAAATCAAAGGACACAGAAAAATTGCCAAAGGGATTATCAATCCAAACCACACAATCATCCAGCTGTTTAGAATTAAGTCTAATAGCCATAAGAGAAGACTAGATAGGATCCAGAGCCTGACTAACACTGCATAAGTCCACCCACTTACCATTCACTCTGTAATCTTTCACATAATTTACAAACTGTTCCTTGTAGGTATCTGCCCATTCACTGAAGGAGTTGAGTTTTATAATGGGCTCTTTTAAAAGTCATTTGTCCTCCCAAAATCTAGTATGATGACCATTTCTAACTTGCCAACCAATAACATCATCCACAATCTTTTTTCCATTGATTATATTATTCCAGCATGTTGACCCTCTGGGAAGAAGGTAGAGGTCCTTCTAAATAATGGAAGAGCAATTAGTTTCTACTTATTTGCTAGCCAGGATATCAATCCACTCTCCAGAAGAAGAGGAAATTCTCCATATTTGTTTAGCAAGGAGGATTTTGTTTACTATTCTGATTCTTCTTAAACCAAGTCCTCCGGCCTTTTTAGGTCTACAAACTAGATTCCAACCAATTAAGGGAAGTATTTTTTTTCCTTAACACCTGACCATAGAAATCTTTTTTGGATTTTTTCAATGGCATCAACAAATTTAGCAGGAATCTTAAATAAGCTTAGGGCATAGATAGGCAAATTATGGAGAGAGGCTTTGAGAAGCTGAAGTTTTCTAACCTGACTTAACATGGCTCCTTTCCAGCCTGCAAGCTTCTTACTGAATCTTTCAACCAACAAGAGCCAGAATGACTCTGGAGGTTTCAAGCTTAAGGGTAGACCAAGGTAGGTGGCAGGAAAGGAGTCCACTCTGCAATCTAGGATTCTAGCAATTTTAGCCTATTTATGATCCGAAGTGTTGAAGAAGAACAACGAGCTTTTTTTATTATTGATCAACTATCTAGAATCTCTCCCATACTTATCAAGCAACTGTTTTATGGTTTTTCCTTTAGCCACCATGGCTTTACCCATAAGCATAGTGTCATCAATGAATTGTTGATGGGAACACACCAGATTGCCCGAGGAAGAGTTAAGACCAGAAAGAAGATTGAAGTCAACCAATTTTTTTAGGTTCCTGCCAAGACTTTCAGCCATAATAGTGAATAAAATAGGAGAGATAGGATCACCCTGCCTTAGACCTCTGGTGCTCTAGAAAAAGGAGGTAGGGGATCCATTGACCATAATCGATATAGAAGCCATGGACACAAGTTGTTCCACCATTTGGATAACCCTATTAAAAAAACCAAAAGCCTTTAAGATTTTAAGTAAGAAAGTCCAGTCAACTCTATCATAAGCTTTTGAAATATCGAGCTTTAATAAAAAGCCTTCAGTCTTCGACTCAACAAGGGAGTGAATATTCTCATGAACTGTAACAATAGAGTCAAGAATTTGTCTACTAGGGACAAAGCCGTTCTGTTGAGGAGAAATCAGGGAAGGCAAAAGAGTTAAGAATCTAGAGGTTAAGACCTTGGAGATGATTTTGTATATGGAATTACATAGGCTTATAGGCCTAAAAGCCTCAAAATTATTAGCTCCAGGTTTCTTGGGAATAAGAACCAAGAAGGTAGCATTTAATTCTTTTAGAAGATTTTTGGAGCCAAAATATTCTTTAACAACATTAACCACATCTTCTTCAACAATCTCCCAAAGCCACTAAAAGAAAAATAAAGGGAAACCATCAGGCACGCTTGACTTCCTCGTTGGTGGGGATAGAAGTCAAAAAAGAGTTATTTTCCTGGTTGATAATTCTTGGTATAGCTTCCACTAACTGATCCTGCTCATTTTGGTTTATTTCCTCACTGACCGAGAGAAGGTGTTTAAAGAAGGAACTCGCCTGCTTTCGAATATCTACCTCCTCCTCATACCTAGTTCCATTCTCTTCAATTTGAGATATTATGTTTACAGCTCTGTGTTTTGAAGTTGAAAGATGAAAGTACATGTTGTTTCTGTCTCCTGCAAATAACCAAAGAGCTCTAGATATTTGTCTCTAGAACTCCTCTTCCTTTCCAATTATGTCATGCATCTTCGTAAGGATCTCATTCTCTTTTTCCTTGGTGTCATTCAAATAGCCCTCCTTCTAAATTTTAAATTGAACTTCTCCCAATTCCATCTGGAGATCAAACTTAATCCTAAAGATATTCCTAAAAGATTCCTTTTTCCATTTTTTTAAATTGCATTTCACTTCCCTTAAATTTTTAGCAACTCTGAACATGGCAGTTCCTTGAATTCTTATATTCCACCATTTCCTTATTTCCTCTTTAAGAGCAAGGTGAGAGATCCACAATTTTTCAAATCTGAAAGCAGTGTTCCTCTTCTTTTTTATTGGATCCACAATGAAGCTGATAGGGAAATGATCGGAACCTATTCTAGTAAGAGATCTAAGGAAGCAGTAATAGTCAAAATACCAATGATTGGAAATTAAAGATCTATGAGATCTAACCCCTTTCTGTGATTAGACCAAGTAAAGGAGGCTCCTTGAAGATCCATATCAATCAATCCTTGATTGTCAATGAAATTTTGAAGATCCTCTTTGCTTTCCAGATTGATCTGGGATCCCCCAAATTTTTCTCCATTCATTAGGGGAGTGTTGAAATCCCCCATAACAATCCAAGCTTCTCTATCAAAAATCCTCCTAAAGGCAGCTAATTCTAACCAAAAAGATTCTCTCATTCCTTTTCCATTAGGAGCATATATATTCACTTGAATCCAACTGAAGTTATCTCCTATATGTGTAAATCTAGTGGCTATATGATTCGTACCTTCCAAGATCGGATCACCTCTGATTATGTGGCTATTCCAAAAAGTCGCAATGCCTCCAGAAGCTCCACTCGAGTTATTCCCCTAGTTACTGTAATACTGGAAAAGTTTCATCTTTTCAATTTTCTCCTTTGGCATTTTAGTTTCCTGAATTAGAAGAATATTCGGCTTGTGATCTCTAACAAAATTGTGGAGAACATCCTGCTTGTGGGGGCTATTGAGTCCCCTGATATTCTAGGACATAATCTTCATTAGATACCAAGGGAGTTAAGACATTCTGGGATGGTTTTCTGAGAACCATCCGCTATATCCTGAAAATTGTTCAACTCTCTTTTCTTTTTCAAAGACTTTTTACCTCTTGAGTTCTTTACTGCTCCACAGTCTACCTTGACTCTTGACCTAGTAGAAATGCCACTTGGGGTCTTCCATTGAGTATTTTTTTCTTTTTTCTTCTTTGAAATATTCTCCTCTTTATCAGTCTCTTCTTGGCTATCTGTCTCTCTAATGGACTCCCAGTCCTTATCAGTTGGTATCCTTTGTTCCCAAGGTAAAGTGTCCATGTTACTGTTCTTTTGATCAGACAAGATATTACTGGACAAATCTACTGAGTGATTCATATTTTCAAGGGACTCCAAAACCCTATCTGGGGAGTTGGGATCCGTCAGATACACTCCTCCCTAAGGGGGAAGATTATCAAGAGATGGGGAGGGGAAAGGAATATTCAATTCTAAGGACAAGCCCTCATTAGGAATATCCTCCAAACCCAGGATTACTTTGTTTCTATCATAGGGGATAGTCATTTGGGATAAGGAGGTAGAAAGGTTCAGATCTCCATCTCCAACTAAGGTTTCTTCATCGGACTCCCTTTCCTTAGATGAGGATGTATTAACAAGATTCATGTAATGATGATCAAAAGGGATCTCACCTTTAGATTCCATAACCACTTCAATCTCTGGAGAGATTCTCTGAGTATCAGACTCATTATTTTCCAATACTTGCTCTTTGTTTTTCTTCCTTTCTCCTCCTGAATCATTCTTTTTTTCCACTCCTTTTTTCCAAGTCCTGCTAGTTTTTCTTTCTCTGAGGTGGCATTTAGGGGGCATTTTTTTGCCCAGTGACCAGATTTCCTGCACTTGAAGCAAGTAAACGGGATGGTTTCAAACTCAATATTTTGCACCGAGGGACCCAATTTAGATTGAATCTCAATCGAAGATGGAAGATCTACTTCCTGGGATACACCCACACATATCGTAGCAAAGACCAGTCTCTTTCTTGCCGTTGTCATTGAGTCGATAGAGAGGAGCTCCCTAAAGGATCTCGCAATACCATGAAAGATATCTTCACTCCAACACTCCAGGGGCAGGCCTGGAAGTCTAACCCAAACTGGGACATTCTCAAAGATGGAGTCCGAAAGATCTAAGTTGGATGACCACTTCTTTAGAGCTAGGGATGATTTCCCTATCACCCAAGGACTTCCACTTCTAATTGCCATGATGTCCTCTCTGCAGGTAAAATCAAACACGAAAAAACCCTTTGGAAGAGCAGCAACAGAAACTTTCCCACTAGTTCTCCATTTATTTTTAACAAACTCCCTGACCACTTCAATATTTGGTCTAGGGCCCATAAAATTTCCTACCATAGTTCATTCCATTAAAGCTATATTATGGTCAATGAGCTGATGTGGAATAGAGATAACAAACTTACCTCCTACTGGAGATGAAATATTTTGCACTGGAGGAAAAGAATATTTTCCATTAGGTTTTACCCCGAACAGAGAAGTCCAGGGTTTGTGATTACCGCCAGTGCCATCTGTGGTCCCCACCCACCCTTTAGCTTTCTCGTTTTTACCGGTGGATGATGTTGCATGGTTAATCTCCAAATTTTTCTTTCCCCCAGGTTCCCCTTGTATTTTGTTTCCGGAGTCCACATCATCCTGGTCATCCTTACCTTGCTTCTGACATGACTCCAGCTCCTGATTCGACTATAGATTTTTTGATCTTGCTCTGTTTCCTTTCCCATTGCTTTGAATTTTGAAATTCCTTTTCTCCCGCCCTTGCGCGTGCTCGTGCTCTACCATTCCCACTGGTTTTTATATAGATGATGATCATATTACAATAATTACATTTTTATTTAATCATATGAGTTAAATAATTAAATTACTTACTCTATAATCATATGAGTTATTTAAGAGGCACGATATATTTAACTAATTAAATTGAAACAAAACATATTAAATTAATAAATGGAAGCATAATAAGAAGCATTTCTAGAAGCAAAATAGGAAGCAACAATGGAATCCAAACTAGAAGCAATCTTGGAAGCATTTAAACTAGAAGCAAATCTGGAAGCAAACCTCGAAGCAAACCTAGACACAAAACCAAAAGAAAATCTAAAAGAAAAATCAGAAGCAAAACTGAAAGCAAAACCAAAAGCAAACTTGGAAGCAAAACCGAAAGCAAAACTGGAAGTAAACTTGGAAGCAAAACTAGAAGCACAACTGGAAGGAAAACTGGTTCAGCAAAACTAGAAGCGAAATTGGAAGCAAAACCCGAAGCAAACTTGGAAGCAAAATTGGAAGAAAACTTGGAAGCAAAATTGGAAGCAAACCTGGAGGCAAAACTGGAAGCAAAACTGGACGTAAAATTGGAAGAAAAACTAGAAGCAAAAATGGGAGTAGACATGGAAGAAAAACTAGAATCCAAATTGGGCACCAATTTCGATGCAATTTTCGTCATTACTTCTCGGCACTATTTTGGGTGCTAACGGAGGTGCTTTAATTTTTCAGTGCTAAATCTGGCACTAAATCCGGTGCCAATTCTGGCACAAACATCGACACAAAATACGATGTTGAACTAACCATGCCTATTTGCATTGAGTTTAGCACCAACCAAATTGCTCAATTCATGTACTCAAAATACACTAAAATATGGCACTAATTGCCTGTTGTGCCATTGTGTACTATTTTTTGAAATTGGAGGTTGGAAAACACTGGGTGTTATGAAACCTACAACCCACATACTATTGTAAAACTCTTTATACGCAACAACCCAATTGGTTAGTCATCCCTCAGGTCAATTTGGTTAGTTTATTCCCCACTTGCAACTCCTCCCTAAACTCTCCACCCTTCAACTTTGAACAAGCAGAATTAAATAACTCACAACCCACTATGGTTTCCAAGGCCTATGATTAGTTTTATCGTATGAGGAGATTAAAATGAAATTTTTACTCAAAGTAACATTTCTAGTAAATTTGGAAGTTGAATTCCATTGTATTTTTTTTTCTACATAACAAAAGGTTTTCATTACAATCATACTATGTATGTATAATTGAGGTTAGAAAACACTAGGTATTATGAGACCTGCAACCCACATACTATTCTAAAACCCTCTACACTTAACAACCCAATTGGTTAGTTGCCCCTTAGGTGAATTTCATTAGTTTTATGTTTCCCCCACCTACAATTCCTCCTCGCGCTCTCCACCCTTTAGTTTTGAACATGTAGAATGAAATAATGGACAACCCACATTATGTTTTTCGACCTGTAATTATTTTTGTGCATTTATTTTTCAATCATATTAAAAAATTCATGCAAATTTACTCTAATTAATAGTTTTTAAATAAATTTTGTAGGTTCCTTACATTACATTCCTACTGTCTAAATAACAAAATATTTTAATTAATACATATTATTTTTTGAAATTATATGTTAGAATATAATGGGTGTTATGAAACCTTGCAACCCACATACAGTTTTAAAACCCTAAACATTCAACATCCCAATTGGTTAGTTACCCTTCAACTCAATTTCTCTAGTTTTATGTTTTCCCCACTTGTAACTCCTCCCCCTACTCTCCACCACTTAGCTTTGAATGTATAGAATGAAATAACTCAAAACCCACTATTTTCCAACTTCCAACTATTTGGAGCATTTTTTTCTCAATCAAAAGAAGAAATTGAATACCATTTTTACTCCAACTAATAGTTATAAATTTTGAAGATGCCTTACATTATGTTGTAACCCATATTCTTGTGGGAGGGAGAAATAAGTACCATATTAATAGCCACTTTGCATAACCCTCACGTGTACAAGACCTTTTTCATTTTGTGCAACTAGATTTCAACAACCCACATTTTCTCATTATGCAAGGGTGCATCACTCAATTTTTCAACATGAAGCCTCCTGAGATATTATCAATGCTTGAGGAGGCGACAAGTAGTAGAATGTATGAAATGAAAAAATAATCTACTATAAAATAACTTGAAAAGAAGCAGAAAAAAGTGAATGAGATAGATAATGTATTGACTAAAGAGATTCTTCCTTCTCTTAAGAAGTTGGGGAAGGAGTGTGTGCAATATGTGCAATGGGAAAATGACAATGCAAAATTGGAGGCAGCATGTAAGTTAGAATGTATGAAATGAAAAAAGAATATACATTGTAGAAACACTTGAAAAGAAGAAAAACAATGTGAATAAGATAGATAATGTATTGTCTGAAGAGATTCTTCTTACTCTTGAGAAGTTGAGGAAGGAGTGTGTGCAATATGTGCACAATGGGAAAATGACAATGCAAAAATTGGAGGCAACATGTACTAGAATGTATGAAATGAAAAAGGAATTTGTTGTAGAAACACTTGAAAAGAAGCAAACCAAAGTGAATGAAATAGATAATGTATTGACTAAACATATTCTCCTTGCTATTGAGAAGTTAAGGAAGGTGTGTGTGTAGTATGTGCAATGGGTAAATGGCAATGCAAAACTTAAGGAAATAGGTACTACAATATATGAAATGAAAAAGGAATCAGCTGTAAAAACACTTGAAAAGAAGTAGGCCAAAGTGAATGAGATAGATAATCTATTGACTAAAAATATTTGTCACTACTCTTTAGAAGTTAAGGTCCAAGCTACATGTGTAGTATGTGCAATGGGAAAATGGAAATGTAGAAGTGGATAAAGTTAAGAGGTTTTGTATTGCACATGAATTTGTCTAGGTAAAAAAGTGAGATGATGCTATAGGTGGATTTGAACAAATGAATTCAGAGATTCTTGAACTTGAGACTTCCATGGAATAAATATAACTAGAAATAAATGATAAGAATTTAAGAGAAATGTCAAATGTAAGTGCAAAAGAGAAAAAAGAAATGGTGGGGTGGACACAAGATAGTCTTATTTGTAAAGGTAGACAAATTTTGTAAAGAACTTGTTAAAAGAAACATATGCATTCTATAATAAAAAAGACACTCCCAAAGCTAATTAAAAATCAATTGCAAGGCTGCATAAAAGTATTCAAGACATTGAAAACTCTATCTAAGAAATGGATGTTGATGTACTGAAGGTTGATGACGGAGCAACTGCTCCAAAGCTTAAAGTAAAAGATATGAAAAAGAAGTTAGAAAATCATGAAAAGGAATATTGGGGGGTGTTAATAGGTAAGAGCAGTGGGGATGAGGAAAAATGTGTGGATGGTCAACTTGCAAATGCAAAAGCAATAGTTGGAAGTGTTGAAACTGAAGCAAAACAAGTGAAGACTATAATTAACCACTTAGAAAAGGAATTAAAAGATAAGAAGAAGATTTTATTGTCAAAAGAAAAGGAGTTTTATGTTGTTCGTAGAAATCCACAATCTAAAAAACTGCAAGAATTTGAGAAAATAAAGACAATAATGGAAGGTGATTCTTATGAAGAAGGGTGCATGGAGACATTATAAAATGAGTGTTTGCAAGAATTTGAGGTAGTTCAAAAGTTGAAGGCTGATATCAAGCACCTCAAGGCTCAACTAGGAAATGTTCAATTTACCTATAATGATCGTGTAAAGTATTTTGATAGATCAAAATTCAAAAGTATTGTTGCACAACTTATAAAAGTTAAAGATACCTTGACAAGCACAATCATATCACTCACGACCAACTGTGTTTTTCCAATCTACGATTATTTTATGCATTTATTTTTTCATCATGTGAAGAAATTGAAACACAATTTTTACTCTAACACACACTTGTGCTAAATTTTGAAGGTTCATTTCATTGCATTCATATTGTCTAAATAACAAAAGGTTTTCAAGACATTCATACTGTTTTGTAAAATTTCAGGTTGGAAAACAGTGGGTGTTATGAAACCTACAACCCACAAACTATTGTAAAACCCTCTCAATGTAATAACCTAATTGGTTAGTCACCCCTCAGCTCAATTTGATTAGCTTTATGTAACCCTCACCTATAACTCGACCCCATGCTCTCTACCCTTTCAATTTAAACATGTAAAATGAAATAACTGACAACCCACATTGTGTTTTCCAACCTGTAATTATATTTTGCATCCATATTTGGATCATATGAAGAAATTGAAATGCATTTTTTAGACCACCTAAGACTTGTTATAAATTTTGAAGAGTTCCTTTCACTACATTCGTACTGTCTAAATAAAAAAAGGATTTCAAGATAGTCATACTATTTTGTAAAATTCCAAGTTGCAAAATGTTGGGTGTTATGAAACCTACAAGCCACAAACCTACACATAACAACCCAATTGGTCAATCACCCCTCAGGTGAATTTGGCTAGTTTTATGTTACCCCCACCTGTAAATCCTCCCCATGAGATAACCCTTTAGATTTAAACATGCAAAATCAAATAATTGACAACCCACATTTTGTGTTTTCTAATTTGCAATTATTTTGTTTTTTTTTTCAATCATATGAGGAAATTGAAATGCAATTTTTACTCTAAGTAAGATTTGTTATAAATTTTGAAGGTGTGTTTCATTATATTCGTATTGTCTAGATAACAAAATGTTTTCAAGAGATTCATACTATTGTAAAATTTCAGGTTGCAAAACACTGGGTGTTATGAAACTTGCAACCTACATACTATTTTAAAACCATTTACAAGTATCAACCTAATTGGTTATTCACCCATCACCTCAATTTGGTCTATTTTATCCCGCAACTTCATCTTGTGCACTCCAACCTTTAGCTTCCAACATGCAAAATGAAAAAACTCATAACATAGAGTGTTTTCCAACTTGCAATTATTTTTTGCATTATCATTCCTTATCATATTTCATTACATCTTCTCGAAAAATAATATTATTACAATTTTTAATGTAGGTCTTACTCATGTTAGCCTCCAATGCCCACAGGTGACCAAAATTCATTAGTGAGGATAGCTTCTCGCACAAGCCACTGAGCCAACTAGTTTTATGGCGAAACTCTTGCCAGTATGTTGATTGTTGACAATACGTGAGAAAACTACCTGATGACGCCATTATCTCCTCATTTTTGTCATTGTAACGTTTCTTCCTATCTGTTGATTTCGTTACTTTTATCCCCTGTCTTGGTTGGCCCTACACTACATCATCCCATCATGTTATGTATATTTCTATGTATGGTTTTATGCGTTTTTGTATGTTATCATGTCTATGACATGCAATTTTGTTGGGAGATTAGCTACGTCCACAAAGATCATTTATAAATACAATGACATAAGTAAAATCACATTGAATAAAACTCTTAAAAGGATATGTCATGAAACACCTTTGATACAATTTTGGTTGTGTAATTGTCACATCTCGCTTTCTTTTTAAAGCTTGACTATTAAATTATTGCATAAGTAGTTTAAAAGTTAGGTTTGTAATTACTGTTTTCAAAAGTTTGACAATATTTAATTTAGCTTTGGATATTTTCATTCAAATAGAGATGATAATATAATATTATTATTATAAATATATATAATTGTTGAAACTATAAAATGCTTGAAATAATAATGGAAATAAACAAATAAATAAATAAATTGTGTTGAATGAAAAATTTAAATAAAATTTGTTTTATTATTATTAAAATGTAATTTGCATAAAAGTGGGTTAATGCTTGTAACAATTTGCATAAAGGAAAAGGTAAGGTAAGGTAAGGTTCTTTTATAGTCACGATACAAGGTGATTTGTTTTTGGGTCTACAAATGGCTTACAGTGTATGGGACTCCTCATACTCCCAATATGAGGGAGGCACCTAACTCGTGCTCCACAATACAAGGTGTACATACCTTACCCCCTGCAGGATTTGAACTTTTGACCTTTCTTTCAAGAGTAAAGGTTCTCCACCACTAGACCAACTCGGGTGTAACACTCCACCTAAGATCATGAATAACTTGCATGTCCTCCACACTCCAACCATAGTTATAAATGCCATTGCTATCCATTACCCAAAATAGAAAGAACCTTTAATGTTGCTTTTGAATGTGAGAACGACAATTCCAGCATAGCATTCATTCATTCATTTCTTGCCATATATGAAAAAGAAACATTTACCCTGCATGTAGGGCGGGATTTTGGTGGAGAGCCTGTGGGGCTATAAGGGCAGATTTGCGCGAGTCCGGGGGTTGCTCACCCTCTATCTCCTTTTAATGTTCGTCCTTGTAATGTTGCTCTTGGCTCTGGTGATATGGGTATTCCTAGTAACCAATAGAATATACAGAGAGCTTCACTTTGGAAGGGGGCATCGTACCCAGCACAGACAATTTCCCACAACCTTTATAGTTTGCGGAGCTCTGAAATCTGGTGTATCAGGGAGAGCATGACGGACCTTGAGGTAAGTCTTTCATTACATTACTTGTAATTCTTATAATAGATAGTCTCTGAGCATTTTATTCTGAAAAAAAAAAAACTAAGCCCAGCTTGCATGCAATCGAAAGAAGCATTTTTGGAAATGAATGTGGATCGATGCCTGTATTATGTCGCTGCATGAGAGATTAGTTACCTTACAACATACCTCATTTTTATTTATGTGAGAAAGGATAATCTCATTTATTTATATTAATTAGAATTTATATGAGTATTTCTTTTGTGTGGAGTAGCTGATGAAAGTCATAAGCTAAAACCATGTACTTTTTAAAGAAGAGAGTTGTCTGATAATGGTTTGTGATTTACATACGTAGAGTTGAGATGTTGTTGGTCATATCTATCCTAAATAGCATCAATAATTGTGGCTTATTTAATCTTGGTGAAATATGATTAATAAAGAGGGCCTCAAGTGAAATGACACTATAAATTAAGGTCTCTTATAATTATTTTTTATTTTGAATAATTCCGCTCATATAGCAATCAAGCATCCCATAGTTGACAATACCAAGTTAGCTCATATAGCAATCAAGCATCCCATAGTTGACAATACCAAGTTAAATCTTATAGAGAAATCATATTGTCATGGAATTGATATAAGGTCTCAAGATAGTCTAGTCATAAAAAAGTGCAAGGATTATATCATAACATTAAATCTTGAGGTAAAGATAAATGATCCTCAAAAGGAGTCAAAAGGTTTAGACCAATGCAAGGGCATCCTTTATCATCCAACCCATTCAGGAATAAGACAACAATGAAAGGATATTCAACCCCTATGTGGACTACTATCATTATAGTCAAAATAGCAACAAAATAGATCATTACTATAATAAGGTGATAATAATTTATTTTCTCTGTTCCTTATTAAAATTTTGTGTGAATTTTAATAGTTATATTGGATTCAAAGTGAAAACTCTTTAAACAAAAGTCGAGGATGAGATCTTATATTGATAATATAATAATGGTTGAATATTTCTTTTATGCAAGTTGCACATGAAAATTTCTAGATCATTATTCATATTGGTCCAAGATTGGGATGTAGGTGAGTTTGAGATTTATTTTGGTAAATCAATGATATCATAAAAAGCATAGATGAGTATTGATCTTTTATTCATATAAGAACATATAATCATATATAAGTAAAATTAAATACACAAATATTTTTATGCATTTATATCTATACATACATGAGCTATACCTTCTTAATTTAATACATGCATTTTCTTCTATTGAAATCATTGCATTTCTATGATATGCATTTTTGAAAAGAATGATTAATGTCCATTCTATCTCTTATTTATATGTTGCATGCATTTAGACAAATTATCATGAAAGTGTACTTTTTCGTGCAAAGTTTGTACTTCATTTCTTATGAGAAATTTTGGACCAAGAACATTAGAGATGAACTGATATGTTGTCTACATGATTGACTATGTATATGCACAAGCGTCAAGCATGATGTTGTTTCAGGTGTCTTCCTTATGTTTGTAAATCATGTTGTCTTTAGATAGAAATATGTCTTGTCTCACTTCACTATTCCGTTACTCCAATCATTTTTTTCATTTCTAGTTTTCCACGCGCTGGGTCATGTATTTTTCTTCAAGAAGAATTCCAAGGAAGTGAATCACTTCGTGGTAGGGTGTAAATGTGCTCCAACAATGTTCTCGCCCTTGATGTGGCTGAAGGAGTCAATCGCAAAGGAATTCTATTAGGAGGGATCTTGTTATGTTTCATTGTGTAATCTTGTACTCGACCATGTGGTCTTGAAAAGAATATGTTCCTTATGATTTGTCATGTTAACTAGTATATGTACTCAAAGCCTCATGTAATAAAGAAATTCCTTGTCTCCTTTCTGTATATTAGACATTTGTAATTTGTGTATGTCTGTTGATGTGTAATTTGTGAAATTAATTAAGTTTAATCTATCAAGGTCGTTATAGTAATAGAGATCATAATTTTATGTGTCAAAACCAAAATTGCCAAGGCAAAAGGCCGTTTTCTCCTTAATACTAAACATGAAAACAACTCCTAACAAAATTTGATTAGATTGATGTTTATAACCCACTTCCATCCTCACGTACACTCTCATTTTGCCACGTTTTACATGTCATGCAATTGATCTATCATTTCAGTCTTTACCCTCGAGAGCATTTTACTGTTCTGCTTGATGTTCATGCATTTCCCTCGAGGATTTTTCTATTGTCCTGGTTTGACGTCCATTCACTCCCGTCAAGGATATTTGTAAGTAACTGTTCTGTTTGATGTGAAATGCAAGCATGACAGGGCACCAATGTCATTATCACGATATACATCAAAGACTTTTGCAGGTTTACTGTCACCTCCCACCCCTACATGTTTGGAACGTGTCGGACGTTCATATCCGTTTCATTCAACAACTGTGTTTGCTGACTAACAATCTTGAATCCAGTTGTTATTAAAATAATATTTTTTAACGGCCTGAATTCGCAGCAAGCAGAGGAAATGGCAGACTGATAAATCACATGGATTAATTTCCTTGCAGTGAAAGCCAAAAGTTCGCTTGAAAGTCCGACAAAATGAGGGGCGAGGCGGCCCCAGTTGAAATGCCTGAGCTAGGTCCGTATATTCTCTTTTTGACGGTAAAAGATGGTTAATTTTCAAAGACCCATTCCAAGCAAATTCTCAAAAATTCTTCCAATCTATAATATTTTTATCCAAGTGTTCCAATTCAATGAACTGTGGAAATTCATGTCTGTATTTGATTGAAATATACCCATTGTCGGCACCAATATGTTGAAGTACTCCTGTATTTGGTAGCGCTGGCGGCTACAGGTTGAATGGCAGATTGGGTGGAAGTCATAAAAATGCTGGTCAAAACGGGTTACTACCTATGTAGCCGACCAGAAAGTGAGAAACTTGATCACGGACTAACTGAGACATTTGACCGCCCGTTGTTTCGAAGAGGTTTCCTCCCTGGTATTACTAGTACTATTCACGCATGCAAATATTCTATATAATGTGCATCTCATGGAACAAATGGTGTACTAGCCACTTTTGAGCTTCATGCATGGTAGTGGAAGAATCTATCTAATAATCAAGAGTTATGGAGAACTTTGTGGAGAGTAGAATTGGGGAACAAAAGCTCCAAAATGGTCATTTGTTCCCCAAAATCCTCAATCCTGCCAATAATTCTCACAAGGAAGACATCTCTAAGTTGTTAGAGACCATCACATCAGAGCAGAGCAAAGCATGGATAGAACAAGAACTGCACGAGCATGGAGCTATTCTGTTCAGAGGATTTGGCTTGAAGTCGCCAGAGGACTTCAATTCTTTTCTTGAAGCTTTTGGATGGGAAGAGCAGGCCTACAAAGGCCCCGCTCCAAGAAAAAATATCGTTGGCAGAGTTTGGTCTGCTAACGAAGCTCCTCTCGACCAACACATCTTCTTCCACCATGAGATGGCCTTGGTAATTAATTAATTCATTTCTCGGCTTATGTTTTCGTTTGGTTGAAGTTATAAATTGGAATGACTCTAAGTTTATGTTATGTGGCTGCAGACGGAAGAATTTCCATCAAAGGTACTCTTTTTCTGCGAGGTTGCGCCGCCCGAGGGTGGTGAAACGGCGGTTGTGCAGAGCCATAGAGTAGCTGCCCACATGGAAAGATACTTTCCGGAGGTTGTTCAACAACTGGACACAAATGGAATATTTACTCATACTCTCCTCCCGAAAAAAGACAATCTTGGCTATTTTCTTGGAAAGAGCTGGCAATCTCATTTGCACACGGATGATCCAGAAGAAGCCCGAAGAAAGTATGTTATTCTTGCTTTTGTTGTTCTACGTATTAAATCTTAGTGAATTCTAATTTTTGAACTTAATTGTGTAATATTTGTTTTGCATCACTTTCGGATTCTGTTAGAGATATCTTATTCTTGTGATCAATCATAGATCACAGTGTTATATAATAGAGAGATTTGTTAATCACTTTTATTCCGGCGTAGATTAATTTGTGAATCTCTCTTATTCTGGTGATCCATCATAGATTAGTGCCATTATCAGCATAATAAATTTTTTATTAATATCTCTATTATTCTGATAATAGAACATGGAATGTAATCGGAAACATTGATACAAAACAAATCTTATGCAATTGAATCTATGAATGACAATTGTGAAACTCTGATTTAATTCCCAAGAATTCAGAACTAATTGAATGGTTGTAAATTTACAGAGTCGAGGAAGGAGGTGGGAAGTTACAATGGACGGAAGACGGAAGCGCAAATATTATTGCAGGGCCAATCCCTGCAACCAGAAGTTTCCAAGGCTATGGAGATCGAAAGGTGTGGTTTAATTATATTCCTGCTGCTACGTATGGAAAGGCTGAGGCGAGATTGAACAGGCTGATATGTGGAGATGGAAGTGGCATTCCGCAGAGAGTAATGGAGGAGAGTGGGAGAATAATGGATGAAGAAAGCGTAGATATCAAGTGGGAAGCGGGCGATGTGCTGCTCATTGATAACTTGGCTGTAATGCATGCGAGAAGGCCTTCAAAGCCGCCTCGACGAATTTTAGTAGCTCTCTGCAAATGAAACTGAAAATAACCATTAGAACTCTCCAAACTATATGAACTAAACCAGGGATGATAAACTTCAGATTGATCTGAGAGAAGAGTATGGGTATGACTGGATAGATGGAAGTAGGTAGATCGACCTGTTGACTTACTATTCCACGCCCCCACACTTTCAGGACTCAGTCATTTCATCTCATCATTCTTTCTTAAGATAGACCAATTATTTTGTCTTTTGATTCTTAGTTTCTCAGAGAAAAGTGTTTAGGCATCCCAAATAAAATGACTTGTAACTGAGTTTAGGTAGGTAGTGATGGTGAAAGTCTGTTTCACTTCGAAAATCTAGTCAATAGTAATTTTATATCTCATTCATATCAAAAATGTAATTATTTGTTTTATTTTTATTGATCAAAATTCACATTTAACTAACATTTAAGAATAGTCATAAATAAAATGAGTATCTGTCTAGACTTTACATTGTTTTATGGTAAATCTAAATAACCATTTTGTAAAATTTTGATGTTAATACAATTTGGCATTTCTTAACAATGAATCTGGTTAACAGTTGAAGTTGATTTTTTCATAGTTTACAGTCTTCTTTTGATAGCAACAGGTTCAGAATGCATTTTAAGCAGTAATTCATTTTATTGAGTAAGAGTAAGAAGGGAATGAAAAAAAAAATCTTTAAACAGAACTAACATGACTTTGAAACAGTAAAAGTAATACTATTGTGTAAAGAATTTAAAATAATAAGCCGTTAGTTACACATCAAATGGTCACTCAAAGAGGTTTACCATAAACAGCTTTTCGATTTATATTTTGTGAGTTATAAACAGTCACTCAAAGAGGATTAATATAAACAGTCAGCATGTTGCCATGTCGACTGTTCAAAAAAAAATTTCAATCTATATTTTGTGAGCTACAAAATAAATGGTCGCTCAAAGAGGATTAATATAAACAATTGGTATGTTGTCATGTCGGCTGTCCAAAAAAGTTTTTCAATCTATATTTTGTGAGTTACATAATAAAAGGTCACTCAAAGAGGATTAATATAAACAGTCCACATGTTGCCACGTCGACTGTCCAAATAATAAATGGTCGCTCAAAGAGGATTAATATAAACAATTGGTATGTTGTCATGTCGGCTGTCCAAAAAAGTTTTTCAATCTATATTTTGTGAGTTACATAATAAATGGTCACTCAAAGAGGATTAATATAAACAGTCCACATGTTGCCACGTCAACTGTCCAAAAAAAATGATATTGTAACTTTAATTTTTCAAGTACATCAATTTTATCAATATTATTCTGAATACAATATAATTATTAACCTTGTAATTTTCACTTTTCAAGTACATCAACTTTAACAACTTTATTTTGTATCCAAATATGATTATTAACAACTTTTGGTCGACATTATTTCGACTAACATCAAAATTACAACATACCAATTGGATAAAATTAATGGGTCAATGATGAATTGAGGAGTGGTACAGCATGCAGAAAACTCTCTTTGAAATTTTACAGGAGAAAGTTTTGAAAACAAAGATGAAAGTTGTTAAACGAAAGACATCATTACACTTATTACTAAATGTATTGGTTATCATCACGAACAAGAACAAAACTTTGGATCAAAGATGTCAAAAAACCCATCACTACTCTAACTACTAAATGGATTTTTGATCATTACTAAAAAGAATAAAATTCTGGTTCTTCTTTCAAACTTTTCACAACTAATGTTCATGTGTTGCTCATCGATAAGTTCTCTCTTAAGCATGCACGCAGGCCTTCCATTCCAGGCCTCCTTGACGTGTTTTAGCAGGACTGGATATGCCAGTAAAGTATGACATAAGCATACAGGAGAATTTCTATTTCAAGTTCAAATCTTGCAGTTTTAAGATATGTACATTTCGTATTAGAAACATAGTTAGACGTCTTCTATAAATATGGTATAGTCTTGTATATCATAAATCGTTGTAGACCCAAAAATCATAAATTATCTGTAGACCCAAAAACAAAATTTTCAATATTATAATTATAAAAAAAATTCATCTCTTGCATACGTACATTTTACATTAGAAACATATTTAGATGTCTCCTACAAATATAATATAATCTCATATACCATAAACCATTTATAGACCCAAAAACAAATCGTCTGACATTATAAACTATACTAAAAATTCCATAGTCCGAACTGTGTACAAATATCATACTGGATAACACTCAAACCAAAAAGAACTGGCTGAACTGGCTCCAAATAACTCTTGTATGGGAATGGTTGAATGTACTTAGAACTCTGGGGGGAATGAATCTGCACCTGAAATTGTTTGGTCAGTGGATGAATTCAACAATTTCAGTGGGAAACATTGCCAGAAATGAATGGAGAATACTTTGCTCACTTTTTTTATACCGACTAAATAAAGCAACAAATATCATTACTTCTGCCTTTAGGCAAGGAAATTCTTGGAACAGTCTGTTATATTCTACTTTTTCTTTGTACCTGTTTGTCTTACTCTTCTTTTAATCTTAAGAGTATTTAATATGTCTTTGTTTTTGGTAGTACGACTAGAAATATTCTTGAACATTACAATGGGGTGAAAAGTTTGGTGTCGTATTTCTTAGTAATATGTATTAATAATTAATGTCTCTTTCATAACCATGGTAGAAAAGATGGTAAGGTATAATTTAAGTATGAATTGGTGTTTATTGGTTTATGGGATTGAAAGGGATGTGATTTAAATAGGATAGTGAGGTGTAAGGATATTTTAGATATTAAAGTTGTTCACATTTAATTATGTCAAAATTTATAATATTTTAAATATTAATTAAATAAATATTATTAATTTATTTGATTAATTTATCATTTATTCTTATTTTTTTATTATTCATTTTTAAATTGACATTTATTTAATTAAATCTAATATCTAGTCATATATCACAAAAAATAGAAAAATGCAAATTATTTATTTAATTCTTCCACTTTCTCATCTCAATCCAATTAGTTGATTAAATCAAATTAATTAACTAATTAACCCTTCACATTTCTAAACATGATTAATTTAATTAATGACATCTAATCACACTTATCCCTAAAATTCTATAACAAAATCCTAGCTCTTGATCTCATCTCTCAATCATAACCCTCCATTTAGACATGTGATATTTCACACATGCAAGAGGACACTTGTCAACTCTCTCCTTCCCATGTGATTTCTAACACGTATGAGGAGTCATATGTATTCATTCTTATCTCCATGTGAGATGAATCACATATCTCCATTCTACTTCCCTATGTGTCATCACATATGTGTGAGATGCCATTTGTCACAAGTCCCTTTTCTATAGATATCCTTACACATGTGTGAGAGAAATTAGTGTATGACTTTTTTGTGTTCTTTGCATATTCATGGTATCACCTTGTTATGACAATTAGGAGCACTACAACCAAATTCAATACAAACAAAGTGGTATGAAGTGGTTGCATATTTATTTTCTAAAGAAATGAGAAGGAAGTGTTATAATTTAGCTAAGGAGGCCCTAGTATTTTGTGGAAGATCCAAAGAAAAAGGTAAGAAGGACAAGAATTTAGATAAGTCTAGATTCAAATCTACTAGTAAGTTCAAGGAAAAATATTAGAACTATGGAAAATCTAGGCATCTAAAAAAAGAATTTATGAGGAGAAGAGTAAGAAGAAAAAATTTGATTCTAATGATGATTTTAAGAGATCCTCCTAGGATGAAGGTGATTCTTTTTCACTATCTTGACCACACATGCATTCGCAGGTGCATGGTTGATAATCTATAACATCTCTTTTTCACATGGCCTCATATTGAGTTTGGTTCACAAAATATGAGGAATATGATGGTGGGAAAGTGTACCTTAGATATGATTCTCATCTAAAGGTTTTTTATCATGATAGATTTTTGATTTAATTCCGTGATAGATGAGTAAATGGGACCAATGGTGTACTGTATATCCTTAGTTTGGTATTGAAACCTATTTTCTATAAGTAAACTAAATGATGTAGGTGTGCAAGTTGTGTTCTTGAGTGGGGCGTCTAAGATGGTCAGAGAATCTATGTTTCTTGCTAAGGGTGTTGAAAATAGCACTCTATTTCAGCTAGACACATGCACGATTTAGTGTCTTCAATTTCTATAGTGAAGGGATCTATAGAATATTCACCTTCACCATTGGAACCAACAATAAAAAAAGGTTTATTGTGTCTAATTCTAATGGTCATATTTTTGGGCCACCTAAGGGTGTTCATGCTTCGGAGACTAACATGCTAGTAGAGAAAATAATGTTATGGCACCAAAAGATGGATCACATAAGTAAGAAGGATTTAACAACCCAAAAAATAAAAACCATGTTGAGGGGTTAAATGATTATAATCTTAAACTTAATTTATGTGAAAATTATATATATGGAAAGTAAAATTATATTTTTTACTCTAGTTCTTATATATCTTTTTGGGGTGTTAGGTTTAATTCTTTATAATATATTTGGTCCTATTATTGTACCTTCAATTTCCAAATATGTATATGTTTCTTCCATTGATAAATATAGTAGCATAATATGGTTATATTTCCTTAAAAGTAAATCTAAAGTCTTCAATCATTATAATAAGTTTAGAGTTCCTATAGAGAATCATACTAGTATGAATATTAATATTGTAAGGATTGATAATGGCAGTGAGTTTATTCAATACAATTTGATAGATTCTATAAGGACCATGTGATAGAAAGACATAATACAACTCCATACAACCATCAACATAATGTATTCGTAGAAAGAATGGATAGAACACTGATAAAGAGGGTTAGGAGTATGTTGAGTGGAGTTACCATGGAATACAAATTTTGGGAAAAAGTGGTTATCATAGCTTATTACCTAGTTAATAGGTCTCCTACATTGACTCGTATTCATAAGACACCTATAAAAATGTGGTTAGAAAAAAATCCCTCATTAATACATCTTTGAGTCTTTCACTGTGAGGCATATGTACATGTGCCTAGGGAGAAGTAGTCAAAGTTAGAGAACAAGACTATAAAATGTATCTTCATTTCCTATGGTGTTGGCGTGAAATGATTCAAGATTTAGGACCCTATAACTAAGAGATTTTTATAGAGACATTATTATCTCTAAAGAAGTTAATTCTTCTTCCATAATATTGTAGTCAAAGAAGGATGGAAAAGAAAGATGTGGTTCAACTAACTCCAAATACTAAGAAGGTTCAACTAGAAGCCCATGAAGGAACCAAAGAGGAAGAGAGCTTATACAATTCTAAAGAAGAGACAGAACCTCCACCTTAGTCATTTAGGAGGTCCACTCTAAAAGAAAAAAGCCAAAAAGGTGCACTCCCTCTTATTAGAGATATACTTTTACTTTGATTACCAACACTAATGAGTCTAGGACTCTAAAGGAGTCTATGGATATAAATGATGTAGAGCCCAGGAAGGTTTTCATGGATGAGGAGATGGATTCTTTGAATAAAAATAGCATATGGTACCTAGTACCCTTTCTTGATGGAAAAAATTCAATTGGATGCAAATAGGTGTTTGAAAAAAGTTATAATCACAATGTTAAGTACAAGGTCATATTGGTTGCAAAGGGTTATTCTTTAGTTGAAGGAATATATTATGGTGATATATTCTCCCCAATAGAAAATTTGAAATACATTTTCATTAATATTATTTCTTGCTAGAATCTATGATATGTAAATTTAGAATATGGTTGTGAAGACAATATTCGTTCATGGTGATTTAGAGGAAAATATTTATTTCACACAATCAAAGCACTACTTTGAGAAAGGTAAAGAACATTTGGTTTGTAAGTTGAAGAAATTTTGTTATGGTCTTAAGCAATCTTTTAGGATGTGGTACCAAAATTTTGATTCTTTAATGTTAATTTTCATATTTCTAAGATCCAAAATGAGGCATTACATCTATTATAATATGCATAGTGACTTTATTCTCATTATTTCATTATACATTAATGATATGTTATTTTTTGGTTATGTAAAAGGTTTGATTTGTGATTTTGAAGTATTATCTTTTAGCACAATTTAAGATGGATTTGGAGACCTAGCTAGGTATATATTGATGATGGAGTTCAATAGAAATATAATGAATAGAAAAATTTGGTTGGGCTAGAGTAAATATGTGAACTCAACATTGGATATGTTTAATATAACAAATTGTAGGTCATTATGTGTTCCTAATATGATGTTCATAAAGTTACTGATTGAGTATAATGTGTTCCACTTTTTGACCAAAGTAGGACATTGAAATCAACATTTTTCACCAAATTTCCACTTTATGAAACCTATAGCAACTAAACCATTAAAAATTAGGAGATGATGTGAACTAGTTATTTATGAGGATTTATGTGTAGATTCTAAATATATATATATTTTTAACTTTTAATAACTTAGTTTTTACAATAAACAACATTTTAAAATAGTGACATTTATGTCGTCACACATAAAAAAAAAATTATTCAAAGAATTAAATTATAATTTTTAAAATTTACATTTGTAACATCAATATCTAGTATATCATGGATATTTTTTCATAATTTTTTGTTACATATTTTTTAAATTAACTTTTGAAGTCAAAGTAATTATATGATGGACGTAGGTGTGTCATCACACATAACTTGTTTTGTATGTATTAAAATTATTTGACTTTTTTGGCTAAAACGAGAACATAAATAACTAGTACACATATTTTTTAGAATTTTTCTCTATTTTCATATTTTTCTACGTGTGCAAAATAAATACCTTGATGTTTGGTGAAAAAAATACATTCACAAGAAATGAAATTTAAAATATTTAAAATTATACGTTTTGGAAAGCTTATAATAATAGCTACATACTTAAAAAATATTAATTTTTAAATGACTTTATTTGATCCCTCAAAAGGTAAATTAAAAGTGGTTTTTTGTCAAAATTTTGATAGGTGCAAATGAGACTCCATTGTGGGAATGATTTAAGACTAGAGGAGTTATATCCAAGGGGGTTTTATCTGAGGGGGTCTTAGCTAAACATCTTCAATTAAAAACCTTTAGATAGAACCCCTAAAGGCTTAAATTGAATTTTTTTTTCTAAAAAAATATGTGATTTCAGGCAAAAATCAAGATGTCCCAAGTTTGGGACCCATTAAATTATGAGATGACAAAAGTCCAACTTCTCCTAGTGAGATGGAGGATATGAGTAGAGTATCTTATAATAATGCAATTAGGAATTTGATGCATATTATGCTTCATAAACTACTAGACATTTTCAAATAAATGGGAGTGGGTATGTACAGGATCATCATGGAAAAAATAGGCCCTTAAGTGGCAAAAAAATTAGAAAAATCAAAGTTAGGAAACTTGACGTAAAAATTTGAATAAGTTATCTATATTATTTCAAAAATATGTAAGAATAGAATCTGTAGAAAATTGAATGTAATTTTTAAACTACTAGGTTTGTTTAAAAAAATATATATCTATTTGGTGAAAATTCAAAATTTCAATGCAGCAGTACTTAAATTTCAGGGAAAAAATAAGAAGTAGGTGTCTGTCTGACCACCCTAACCACAATAAAATGATAATATTTTTTTATAATATTTTAGATATAAGTAGATGACTCATGTCTCAATGTGATGCATATTTTTTTGTAATTATTTTCCAAGTAAATAATTAATTATGAATTTTTTATTACAACTTTTTAAAAATATAAAAAACTCGTATGTCTGACCACCTTAACTTGGTCAAAAATTCATGAAATTCAATTTTTGTTTTTTTAATCTTATAGTATACAAAGCATAGAATGTGACACATGTTTTGGATTCAAAAAATGTGATACCATTTGAAAGCTATAGATTTTTTTCACTCAGTCTATCAATCAAGACTTTATTCGTAATTTGAATAGAAAATGAATAATAATTACTTATTAAATTCAAAGTAAAGCATTTATATTGGTGGAAATCTGAGAATATCCTTTAAAAACCCTTTTCATTTCATCAATTTTGGGTAAAAAAAAAGTCGTCGGCCACATACCCATCATATTGCCACTTTTTGGCCCATCATGATCCTGCACATACCCAAGCCCTTAGCCAATTTATGGTTAATCTTAGATGAGTATAGTTAGATGTAGTGAAAAGGCTCTTCAAGTATTTATGGGGTACCTCTGAGTATTTCTTATGTTATCATGGTTATCCTAAAAGGGATATAAATTCCATGTGTATTTTTATATTTTTGGATTCAAATTGGCTTGGAGATATTATTGTGGTACAAGATCCACAAGTGGATATGTTTTCACTATATTTGGTGGTGTAATAAGCGAGATGAGTAAGTGACAAGATGTGGTCATATTTTCTACTTCCAATTTAGATTACATAGTAGAAATTCATATTTAACAGGAAGACATAGGGCTTAATATATGGTGTTCAAATGTTGGGATAGATATAAGATCTATTACAATTCATTATGATGGTCAAAGTGTCATATGTCTAGAAAGAACCCAACCTTTCATGGGAAGATGAAGCATATTCATGTCTTGTACCATTTTGTCTGAGATGAGTAAGTGCACAAAGATTAGAGGCCAAAAAGGGGACTAAAGTGGCCACTTTTGAAATTAGGAAACACTGACCTTGGATGAGAAATTAAGGATAGTTACACTCAAAATTTTAAGATGCAACAAAAACAAGGGTCGTAGCACTATATAAATATAGTATATATATTAATATATTATATATACTAATATAAAATATATAAAAATATTTATATTAATATTAATATTATAACATCTTAAATGTTTTTGATAAAGGGTAAAACGGGTTTTACAGGGACCTGAAACCACCAAGTTTACAACAAAAGAGAAACGGAAAAAAGTCCAACAGAAAAAATAGGCTACTCAAAAGGAAAAAACTAGAAAAAGCAGCAGCCACCCACAAAAGACAAGGAGGGTCAGACAAAAAACTAGTCGAAAAGCCAACAAAAAGACCAACCACAACTAACCCAGAGTCTTTAGAACAGACTCAGTTTTAGCCTCCAAATTCTACATGTCTTGAACACCCTTCTTGAAGGTTTGAATCATCTGCAGCATTGGAGGAGCCTTCCTCTTCAAATTAGCCTTGGTCCTCTTTGAAATACCAACATCCTCATCCTGGTTTTTATCATTGACCTCTTCCAGATCAACCACCAAAGACCCATGTTGAGCTTTGTCCAATTTTTATGTCATGGCATTGATTATGATGGCATTGTGTCTTGCCATCCTATTGTTCTGCTCAGTTATAGTTTTAACAATATTTTTCATTTTTTCCAGCTCAATTTCAACCCTTCTGTCCATTCCTACTTGGTTCTAGGTTTCTTTGTTGGCACCATGATCTTTTCGCTCTGCCTCATTCTTGCCAAGCGCAGTAACCTTGACACCCATTTCTTCCAGTTTACTTTGAAGGGCCCATATTTTTATTTTTAGCTTGTTGATTTCATGAAAGATCCATTTCAAAATTCTAAAATGGTCAACAACATTGTTCCTAGCTAAATCCAAGACATCCACAAAGGGTTCTCTTTCAAGGTTGAAGCAAGTTTTAGTAGGGTTGGGGGTAACAGGGGGACCAATTCTAGCATCTCTATCCAACGACGAGGCAAGAAAGGATGAAGTATTGTTAGCACCAGAGTCCTCAGACTCAAGAGAGTCTTTAGAGTATGACACAAGGTTTTTCCCTAGTAGGTTCTTACCAACACTTTTGGTTTTAAAGGTAGAACTTCCTGGCTTAGGCGTAGAGCAAGCTTTCACAGAATTAAGGCTTTTCTTACCAATTTGGATAGAGGAAGGACTAAGGACCATCCTAACTAGGCTCAGATTAGGAAAATTCCCTTAGCAGCTGGGTTCAGTATCATCCTCCTCATAATCAGGAGGGACAACCAAATTAGCTGGGGTTGGCATATTTTGGTAATGTTCAACAATTAACCTAATCAAACCAGTATGCAAAATAGGAAATCTTTTTGGGTTTTTCTTGTGATCATCTGACTTTTTCTCAAAGAACAGAGAAGATAGTAGGGAAAAGAAACCCTAACCTTGTAGCGGAAATGGTTGAGCAGGGAAAAGCGATAACCATAGACCCTGGTGAAGCGACCATCCACAGTAATGTACTCCATGATGACATGGAGAACTTTCCTCCAGAGAGCTTTTATGGTGTCGACTTTGAAGTAGCTATTAGAAATTTTCACCACTTTCATTCTTTCCTTCTCTTTCTTCGAAAATCTGATGACAACTTCATCAAAGAAAACCCTGTCCCTAAAAAATTTGTGTTCATCAATGGACATTCCAGTCACTTCAGCTATAAAGTTTTCATCGAGCTCCACTTTCCTACCAAAAAAGGTAAGTTCCCCATTATTCCAATTCTTCTCAAAATGCTCAGTGGCCTCCTGATTCGACCCATGGATTTTTTCTAGAAAAGGGAGTAAACCCCCACTTTTTACTTTGTTCCACGCTTTAGTATTTCTAGTATGAATATCAAAGCTGTCTGGCTCAACTCTTTTCCTTTCTCCACCCATTTTGGCAAGCATAGTGGGGCAAAGAGCGACAAAATCTTTACTTGAAATGGTCCCACCAAATCTAAGAGCCCACAAAGCATGCCAGGAAAACTTACAGATTAAGCAACTAAGCTCGGATAACATCTTAAATGTTAATATATAATTATTTTTATATATTAGTATTTATGCTTTTAATAAATGGATATCCATTTTTTAGGCATTAATAATGGATATTTTTTATGCAATTGTACAAGTAATGGATATTCATTTTTGTATTAGATATCTAATTTTTATTAAAAATAGATATCCATTTCTATCGAACATCTAATATTAACATATATATATTTTGCTTCGGTATTTGGCTTGGGGGCGACCAACCTAAAAAGTCAACATCACCAACGTGTTTATAGATTTTGCAAGAGCTTTTCGAACTTCACCCTTCGTATTGATGGATTTTTTTCATCAAAATTTGATGAAATGAAAAGGGCTTGTGGAGAAAATTGACAACATTCTACTGATATAAGATATGCTTTATTTTGAATTTAATAAGTAATTATTATTGATTTTCTACATGCACTGTGTAAAGTCCTAACTGATAGGCTTATTGAAAAACATCTATAAAGTTTAAATGGTTAATCATTTTTTGAATCCGAAAGATGCATCACACACTATGCTTCACAAGTTATAATTTTAAAAAAATCATAATCTTTTGACCAAGTTAGGGTAGTCGGACAAATGGCTTTTAATACTTTTAAAAATTCCTACTAGAAAATTCATAACTAAATATTTACGTGCCAAAAGATTACAAAAAAGCATCGCATCTGAATATGTGTCCTCTACTTATATTGAAAGATTCGGAAACAATAAATTTTTTTCTCCCCATTAGGGTGGTCGAACAAACCCCTACTTTTTTTTTCCTAAAAATTTAGTACTACTGCACTAAAATTTCAAATTTTCACTAAATAGATTATTTTTTTCAAAAAATGACTAGTAGCCTAGAAACTAAATTCAATTTGCTACAAATTTTGTTTCTACATATTTTTTAAATTATGGTAATAACCTATTCAAAATTTTATGTCAAGTTGTGTAACATTGTTTTTCTAAATTTTCATTGCCACTTAGGGGCCTAGTTTGGCCCCCCAGGATCCTACACTAACCCAATGCTCTGAATCTACTTTCTAAACTACTAATTTTATTTGAAAATGGTAGAGATTAAGGGGTTCAAATAAGGGAGCCACATAAATTGGTCCTATTTTTTTCAAAAAACATAACATAGTGTTTGTTGTGTCTCCCTCAAAATGTTAATTTTTTTTTAGTATTTTTGAAATCACTTTAATGAGAAGTTAGCTAATAGCATTTAATTTATACCCAGTTTTTTCAATATTTTTTAATGAATATATTTTTTACAAATTTTAAAGTGGACATATCCTAAAAAAATATAAATTTGGTTGTGCTACACCTATAATTTTTTAAAACTAATCAAAAATTAATTTTTATTTTTTTGAATATGTGTAGAATGGAGTCTAGTTTATAAAATGTAATTTATTTGAAATTTTTCAATGAATGGTTAAAAAATAAAGTAAAAAATACCAAAAAATTGGTTTTTGACAAAAAAAAGATACGCCAACAAAAGAAATTAAAGATGAAAGCCTTAACATAGTCAAAATGTGAAAAAAAGTACATAACATTAAATAGCTAAGAGAGAGCTTAACATTACCTGAGTGTTTGTTTTACCCGATCTTGAAACACATGCAAACCTGATGGTTAGCACAAATGAGATTATATGAAATTTTGTAGAATATGCAAAAACACATTTTTGGGCATTGGAAAGGTAGTCCAAGCCTTTGGGTTGGAAATCAAAAGAAAATCCAAGCCAAAGGCTTGGGGATTCCCAAAGCAAGAAAAAATGCAAGCGTGGGGTGATCCCATAATACCGGTTTACAATTTTTGGCAAAACTGGACACTGAAATATTTTTTTCTAACTAAATCTTCACTTTTGGGCACCTATAGGGGCTAAACCATGAGGAATTTGAAGATGATGCAAACTAGTGATTTGTGACATTTTTTCTATAGATTCTAAAAAAAAAAATTCAAAAATTTGGAATCAAATTGCACTTCTTTTCCCATCTCCTTCGAAAACTAGTTTTTTTCAATAAACAACATTTTTTAAGAGTGACACTCACCGTATAACGCATAACTTTTTTTCCATGAAAGTTTTTTTTTTTCAAATTTAGATTTGTAACTATGATATATATTGCTTCCAATTAGTTTGATAGTGTTTTATTGAATATTTTTTCCTTAATCAAGTTTCGAAGTCAAACCAATTACAATTCAGACATAGGCGAACCGTATAACGCATAACTTTCTTTGTATGTATCGAAATTCAATTTATTTTTTTTGTTGGATCAAGGACTTCAATATTTGGCGCACTCATGTTTTTCAAAAAAAAAAATGATAATATGCTATTTTTCCACATGTGCAGAACAAAGAACTTGATTTTTGGTGAAAAACCTATGTTTAATAAAACTAAAAAAACAAATACATAATAAAACCAAAACATATTAAAATTATATTAGTTGGATAGCTCGTTCCTAGAACTACCATCACCCAATTGGATCTGTGAAATCTCCTCCATTTTCATCCTCAACCTGAGCTTCAAAGCATAAAATTTTGGACTTTTTTGGTGCCAGAGGGTGAGAAGGTGGGAAAAGGGGGGTTTGGGTGAACCAAGGTTCATTCGAACCCTAGTTCATTCAAACCCCCTTTCAAAAAATATTTTCTTTGTGTTTTTTGGCGAGAATGGTGGGACCTTGCATTTAATTGGTTCGCTCAAACCAAGGTTCATTCGAACCCCAAAAACCATTTTTTTTTGCATGGGGTCATTTTTTGCAACTTTTCCTTCCTCACTTGAATTGTAAACCACTTTTGTGGGTTTACCCTATGTTATAATGCACTCACATTACGCCTCTCTATGTTTTTGTGTATGCTTGTATAAATGTGTGTTTTATGTATGTATATTTGTGTATATGTTTGTATACATACATGTATGTTTCTATGTATGCTTGTATGTATGTGTGCATCTATGTTTGTGTTCTTGAATGTGCGTATGTTTGTATGTATGAATGTATTCTTATATGTATGTATGAATGTATGTATCTATGTATGTATGTATGAATGTATGAATGTATGTATTTTTGTATGTATGAGTGTATGCTTGTATGTATGTATGTACGCACGTATGTATGTATGTGTGTGTGTATGTATGTATCTATGCATCTATGTATGTATGTATGTATGTTTGTATGCTTGAATGTATGTATATGTATGTATGTGTGAATATATGTGTGTATGTATGTACATTTGTATGAATGTATGTATAAATATATGTATGTTTGTATGTATTTATTGTGGCATCCCTTTCCTTAGAGTGAGTATTCACCATTAGGAGGGGTCCCAAAGTGGCATTTAAATTTTTGTCAAATTTATACACCAAAATGGTCAACTTGAAGCTCTAGAGTATAGGGTTTAGGGTATTAGGCTGAGGCTTTAGGGTACAGGTATGAGGGTTGAGGGTTTAGGTTTTAGGGTTTAAGGTATAGGATTGAGGGTATAGGGTATAGAGTTTTGTGAAATTTTTTCTGTGGATTCTAAATATATTTTTAAAAAAAAAATTGGAATCAGATTGCACTTATTTTTCTATCTCCCTCAAAAACTAGTTTTTTTAAAAAAAATAACATTTTTAAAAAATGACGCTCATCGTATAACCTATAACTTTTTTCCATGAAGGATAAAATTCTAATTCTTTTGAATTTAGATTTGTAACTCCATATCTGATTGCTTCCACTTGGTTAGATAGTGTTTTATTGAATATTTTTTCCTTAATCAAGTTTCAAAGTCAAACCAATTATAATTCAAACATAGGGACCGTATAACACAACTTTTGTATGTATCAAAATTCAAATTTTATTTTTTTTTGGATCAAGGACTTCAATATCCACTCATATTTTTAAAAAATTGATAATCTGATATTTCCACGTAAACAAAGGCTTGATTTTTGGTGAAAATTCACAAGAAATAAAAAATAAATATAATAATAAAATTTAATTTAATTAAAATTATACTTTTAAATCTTATAATAAGGACTACATACTTAAAAAAATAAAAAAATGAATTCATTTGATCCCCCAAAAGGTAAATCAAAAGTGGTTTTTTATCAACATTTTGATAGGTGTAAAGGAGACTCCATTATAGGTATGGCTTAAAACTAGCGGGGTTCTATCCAAGGGGGTTTGGTCTAAGGTGATTTGATCAAACCCTCTTCAATTGGAATCCTTTAAATGGAACTTTTCAAGGCTTAAATCATTATGTTTTCTAAAAATATGTGATTTCAACAAAAATCAAGATCTCCCAGAAAGTGTAAACCACTATTGTGGCAGTACCCGGTCCATATAAGGATTAGGGTACAAGGATATTCAATATAAGGTTGAGGGTTTATGGTTTAAGGTACAAGGTTGAATGTAGGATTTAGATTTTAATTATGGGGTTGAGGGTTGAGGGTATAAGGTTAAGTGTATAGGCTATAGGGCTTAGGTTTAAGGATATTGGGTATAGGGTTTAGGGTATGGGTTAAGGGTATAAGACATAGGGTTAAGGGTTGAGAGTGTAGGGTTTAGGGTTTAAGTATAGTGTTGAGGGTATAGGTTTGAGGGACAATGTTCAAGGTTTAGGGTATAAATTTGAGGGTGTAGGGTTTAGGGTATAAGTTATAAGGTTGAGGGTTGAGGGATTAGGGCTTAAGTATAGGGTTGGGGGTATATGGTATAGGATTGAGGATTGAAGGTTTACAGTTCAAGGATAATGTTTAACCCATTGAGCGTGTAAGATTAAGTGTGTAAGGTATAGGGATTAGTGTTTAGGGCATGGGTTGATGGAATAAGGCATAGGTTTAAAGGTTAAGACTGCATGGTTTAGATTTTAATTATATGTTTGAGGGATAATGTTCAAGGTTTAGGTTGTATGGTTGAGGGTAAAGGGTATAGGGATAAGGGTTGATGATGTAGGGTTTAGGGTTTAAGGTATAGGGCTAAGGGTTGAGGGATTAGGGCTTAAGTATAGGGTTAAGGGTTTGATTGAGGGATAATGTTCAGTCCTTTGATTGTATAAGATTAAGTGTGCAAGGCATAGGGATTATGGTTTAGGATATTGGGTATAGGGTATAAGGTATAGGGTGAAGGGTTGATAGTTTATGGTTTAGGGTTTAAGTATAGTGTTGAGGGAAAATGTTCAGGGTATAGGGTATAGGGATGAGGGTTGAGTTTGTAGGGTTTAGGGTTTAAGCTATATGGTATATGGTTGAGGGTTGAGGGATTAGTTCTTAAGTATAGGGTTGATGGTATAGGGTAGAGGGTTGAGGATTTACAATTGAGGGATAATGTTCAGGGTTGAGTGTTTAAGGTTAAGTGTATAGGCTATAGGGATTTAGGTTTAAGATATTAGGTTAGGTTTTAGGGTATGGATTGAGGATATAAGACATAGGGAGAAGGGTTGAGAGTGTATGGTTTAGGGTTTAAGTATAGGGTTGATGGACAATATTTAGGGTTTAGGGTATAAGGGTGAGGGTATAGGGTATAGGGATGAGGTTTGATGTTGTAGGGTTTAGGGTTTAAGGTATAGAGTTTAGGGTTGACGGATTAGGTATTAAGTATTGGGTTCAAAGTATAGGGTATATGGTTGAGGGATTGAGGGTGTAAGGCATAGGGTGAAGGGTTGAGAGCATATGTTTTATAGTTTATGTAGGGTGAAGGGTTGAGAGTGTATGGTTTATAGTTTAAGTATAGTTTTGAGGGACAATGTTTAGGGTTTAGGGTATAAGGTTGAGGGTATAAGGCATAGGGATGAGGGTTGGGGGTGTAGGGTGTAGGGTTTAAAGTATAGGGTTGAGGGTTGAGGGTTGAGATATTAGATCTTAAGTATAGGGTTAAGGGTATAGGGTATAGGTTTGAGGGTTTACAATTTAGGGATAATGTTTAGGGTTGAGTGTTTAAGGTTAAGTGTATAGGGTTTAGGGATTAGGCTTTAAGATATTAGGTACATCGTTTAGGGTAAGGATTGAGGGTATAAGGCATAGGGTGAAGGGTTGAGAGTGTATGGTTTAGAGTTTAAATATAAGGTTGAGGGACAATATTCAGGATTTAGGGTATAAGTTGAGGTTATAGGGTATAGAGATGAGGGTTGAGGGTGTATGGTTTAGGGTTTAAGGTATAGGGTTGAGGTTTGAGAGATTAGGGCTTAAGCATAGGATTGAGGGTATAGGGTTGAGGGTTTACAGTTGAGGGATAATGTTCAGGGTTTAGTGTCTAAGGTATAGGGTTAAGGGTTGAAGGTGTACCTGGTTTAGGGTTTAAGGAATATGGTTGATGATTGAGGTATTAGGGCTTAATTATTTGGTTGAGGGTGTATGATATAGGGTTGAGGGTTGAGGGTTTACAGTTGAGGGAAAAATTTTAGGGTTGAGTGTCTAAGGTTAAGTGTATAGGGTACAAGGATTAAGGGATGAGGATATAGGGTTTAGGGTTAAGGTTTGAAGGTGTATGATTTAGGGTTTAAGTTATATAGTTGAGGGTTGAGGTCTTATAGATGAGGGATAATGTTTAGGTTTGATTGTCTAAGGTTAAGTGTATAAGTTATAGGGATTAGGGTTTAAGATATTGGGTATAGGGTTTAGAGTACAAGTTGAGAGTATAAGGCATAGGGTGAAAGGTTGAGAGTGTATGGTTTAGGGTTTAAGTATAGGGTTGAGGGACAATATTCAAGTATGAGGTTATATGATATAGGGATGAGGGTTGAGGGTGTAGGGTTTAGAATCTAAGGACTAGGGTTGAGGGTTGAAGGATTAGGGATTAAGTATAGGGTTGAGGGTTTAAAATTGAGGGATATTGTTCAGGGTTGAGTGTCTAAGGTATAAGGTTAAGGGTTGAGAGTGTAGGGTATAGGGTTTAAGGTATAGGGTTTAGGGTTGAGGGATTAGGGATTAAGTATTGGTTTGAGAGTATAGGGATGAGGGTTTAGGGTGTAGGGTTTAGGGTTTAAGATATAGGGTTGAGGGTTGAGGGTTGAGGGTATAGGGTATAGGGATGAGGGTTGAGAGTGTAGGGTTTAGGGTTTAAAGTATAAGGTTGAGGGTTAAGGGATTAGGGCTTAAGTATTAGATTAATGGTATAGGGTATAGGTATGAGGGTTGAGGATGTATGGTTTAGGGTTTAAGGTATAGGGTTGAGGTTTGAGGGATTAGGGCTTAAGTATTGGATTGAGGGTATAGGGTATAGGGATGAGGGTTGAGGGTGTAGGGTGTAGGGTTTAGGGTATATGTTTTAAGATTGAGGGATTGGGGCTTTAGTATAGGTTTTTTGGTTGAGGGTTTACAATTGAGAGATAATGTTCAAGGTTGAGTGTCAAAGGTATAGATTTAAGGGTTGAGAGTGTAGGGTTTTGGGTTTAAGTTGCAAGGTTCAAGGTTCAAGGTTGATGAATTAGGGATTAATTATTAGGTTGGCAGTGCAGGGTATAAGGATGAGGGTTGAGGATGTAGGATTTATGGTTTAAGGTATAGGGTTGAGGGTTGAGGGATTAGGGATTAAGTATTGGTTTAAGGGTATAGGGTATAGGGATAAGGGTTGAGGGTATAGGGATTAGGGTTTAAGGTATAGGGTTGAAGGTTTAGGGATTAGGGCTTAAGTATAGGGTTGAGGGTATAGGGTATAGGGATGAGGGTGTAGGGTTTAGGTTTTAAGGTATAGAGTTGAGGGATAAGGGTTTAAAGTTGAGGGATAATGTTCAAGGTTGAGTGTCTAAGGTAAATGGTTAAGGTTTGAGAGTGTAGGGTTTAGGGTTTAAGGTACATGGTTGAGGGTTGATGGATTAGGGCTTAAGTATTGGTTTGAGGGTATAGGGTATAGGGTATAGCGTATATGGATGAGGGTTGAGGGTGTAGGGTTTAGTGTTTAGGGTATAAGGTATAGGGTTGAGGGTTGAGGGTTGAGGGATTAGGTCTTAAGTATTGGGTTGAGGGTATAGGGTATAGGGATAAGGTTTGAGGGTGTAGCATTTAGGGTTTGAGGTATAGGTTTGGCAGTTGAGGGATTAGGGATTAAGTATAAGGTTGAGTGTATAGGGTATAGGGAGTAGGGTTAAGGGTTTAAGGTATAGGGTTGAGGGTTAGAGGTTTACAGTTAAGGGTTGAGAGTGTAGGATTTAGGGATTAAGTTATAGGGATGAGCATTGACAAGTTAGGGTTTAATTAGGTTGAGGGTATAGGCTATAGGGATGAGGGTTGAGGGTGTAGGGTTTAGGGATTAAGGTGTAGGGTTGAGGGTTGAGGGTTGAGGAATTAGGGCTTAAGTATTAGGTTGAGGGTATAGGGTATACAGATAAGGGTTGAGGGTGTAGGTCTTAGGTTTTAAGTTATAGGCTTAAGGGTTGAGAGATTAGGGCTTAAGTATAGGGTTGAGGGTATTGGGTATAGGGATGAGGGTTGAGTCTGTATGGTTTAGGGTTTAAGGTATTGGGTTGAGGGCTAAGGGTTTACAATTGAGGGATGATGTTCAAGGTTGATTGTCTAAGGTGTAGGGTTAAGGGTTGAGAGTGTAGGGTTTTTGGTTTAAGGTATAGGGTTGAGAATTGAGGTATTAGGGCTTAATTATTGGGTTGAGGGTATAGGGTATAGGGATGAGGGTTGAGGGTGTAGGTTTTAGGGTTTGAGGTCTAAGGGATCAAGGCTTAAGTACTGGGTTGATGGTATAGGGCATAGGGATAAGGTTTGAGGGTGTACGGTTTAGGGTTTAAGGTATAGACTTGAGGGTTGAGGGATTAGGGCTTAAGTATTGGTTTGACAGTGTAGGGTTTAAGTTTTAAGGTATAGGGTTGAGGGTTGAGGGATTAGGGCTTTAGTATAGGGCTGAGGGTTTATCGTTTACTGTTTAAGGTATAGGGTTGAGGGTTGATGTATTAGGGCTTAAGTATTGGGTTGAGGATATATGGTATAGGGATAAGGGTTGAGGGTGTAGGTTTTAGGGTTTAATGTATAGGGTCGAGGGTTGAGGGATTAGGGCTTAATTATAGGGTTGAGGGTTGAGGGTTTATAGTAGAGGGATAATGTTCAAGGTTGAGTGTCTAAGGTATAGGGTTAAGGTTTGAGGTTGTCGGCTTTATGTTTTAAGGTATATGGTTGAGGGTGAGGGATTAGGGCTTATGTATTTGGTTGAGGGTATAAGGTATAGGATTGAGTGTTAAGGGTTTAAAATAGATGGATAATGTTAAGGGTTGAGTGTCTAAGGTATAGGGTTAAGATTTGAGGGTGTAGGGTTTATGGTTTAAGGTATATGATTGAGGATTGGGGGATTAAGCCTTAAGTATTTGGTTGAGGGTATAGAGTATAGGGTTGAGGGATAATTTTCAAGGGTTTGACTGTCTAAGGTTAAGCGTATATGGTATAGGGATTAAGGGTCAAGATGGTGCAAGGTTTATGGTTAAGGTTTGAGGGTGTATAGTTTAGGGTTTAAGGTCTATGGTTGAGGGTTGAGGGATTAGGGCTTAAGTATTGGGTTGAAGGTATAGGGTATAGATTATTAGGCTGATGGTTTACAATTAATGGATAATGTTCAAAGTTGAGTGTCTAAGGTATAGGGTTAAGTGTTGAGAGTGTATGGTTTAGGGTTTAAGCTATATGGTTGAGGGTTGAGGGAATAGGAATTAAGTATTGGGTTGAGGGTACATGGTATAGGGATGAGGGTTGAGGGTGTAGGGTTTAGGGTTTAAGGTATAAGGTTGAGGGTTTAGGGTTTAGGGTTTAGGGTATAGGGTATAGGGATGAGGGTTGAGATGTGAGGTTGTATGGTTTGGGGTTTAAGGTATAGGGTTGAGGGTTGAGGGATTAGGGCTTAAGTATTGGGTTGAGGATTGAGGGTGTAGGGTTTAGGGTTTAAGGTATAGGGTTGAGGGTTGAGGAATTAGGGTTGACAGTTTAATGTATAGGCTTGAGGATATAGGGATGTTGTATTGAATGGAAACACACACATAAATGGTCATATCATGTACAATGACACATATGGCATAACAAGGGAATTGTGGTGAAATTTCATATGACACATAAAGCAAGACATACATAGAACTTAAAGATGTCATCATTTCTCAAAGAAAGGTCTCATAGATATACATCAACCCAACCCCTACACCATGATGGCCCTCATAAAACCTTAACAAATTCATCAAATCAAAAATGTGAATGATTTGGAAAAGTTAAAATTTTGCACCATTTAGAGCAAGCCAAAGTGTGCTCACATTATAACGTGAACATGTTTTGTAGACTTCTAAAAATGGTAAAAGGTAGGACACTCATGATCCAGGCCCACATGCTTAGTTATTCTCCTACTTCTACATGTTATCCGACGAAAAAATTATATTTTATGTTGTTGGGGAAAGCACATGCATTTTTACACATTCTACCACCTTTGCACCACCTTTTTTTTGTTTTCCAAATTAGGAAGGAGGAAATAATAGAGTTTTTACATCAAATTTGATTATATGAACTCCAATTTTCATGTTTTTGTGTTGCAATGCTAATTATGATTTTATTGTTATAATTAATTTATAGATTGGTTAATTCTATAGTTTTTAGTAATTCTATTAGATTTATATAGAATTGAATGTTGAAAATGAAGAAACTTCATGAAAATCTCTAATTCTTGAGGAATTTGATGCAAGAAGAGAAACAAACTACACATAATTGGGTATTTTCTCAAATTGAATCTCAAATTTTAAGGTATGTCAAGTATTTATACATGTGCTTTACATTTTCCTTCATTTTTTTATGTGTCTTTATCAATTCTTATCATACATGCTTAATATAATTCTTTTAATTTGTTATCATGTTGCTTTTGGGATTAGCTTTTGCTAAGTATTAAAAATTATGAGTTAATTTAGACTAGAACTATTTTCTTAAGTTAAAAAGTTCAATCAACTACATTGTGATCAACATATTTAATTTCTTCTTCCATGAAATCATAATCAAATGTATCATATATTAATCATCCTTATCTTTATACTACTCAACATACCCTTCCTTAGAAGATAAATTTTCATCCTTGTTTATTGAGAGGGAATTTTCACATTCAAATGAAACAAATATATACAAAAGAAACTCAATGTATATTATATTTTATTGTATTTTTATCTCTATATAACTAATTGAGAAAATTGGAATGCTAGAAAATAATGGATACTTTCAAATATTGATATTCCATGAAATTATCTTATAAATACACATCAAAGAATCTATCATTATCTCTTCTACCAAATCTATCCTTATCTCTTATACCAATAGGTATATCACTCCTTTGTATCTCATTACCAATCCTTCACACTTTATTAACTATTTTAGTTATATCATTAGCTAAATCTTTAGAAGTGTACAAGAATAAATTCCCTTGGATTCCCTTTGTTTATCCTTCTCATTCATCTTATCCCTTTGTTTCCCTTTCTTTGTCATGTTTATCGTGTGTGAAAAGGGCATTAATGGATTCTCATTCCAATGTTATTGGCACAAAAAAAATTAGTCTCCATCTAATTTCACATCAAATCCACTGTTCATATTTATACTATTGATCCCATGCTTAACCAACTAATGCATAATGTGAGCCAACTACATATTAAACTCACCACCTTAACAATCACTTCATCTCAATTGCGTATTGCTCCTTATTATAGACACAATCCCTTCAATGTTTCTAGGTGAATATTAAACCACCTATCACCTTTATTGACCTTGTCCATTACCTCTACAATATCATTATTGGATAATGATTTTTTGATTATATACTAAGAGACTAAAATGATAGTCCTAAGAGACCTATGACATTCCCAAGAAACTTATGGATCTACCCTATTCATCTCTTCCCTTTCATCTTTTCCCTTTGCAACCCTTTATTACCCTATTAAATAATATCTACCCTATTCATATTTTCCCTTTGTTGTCCTTTCCACAACACCCATTATCCAAAAAATGTCTTTTCTTATGCATTTGGTTGATGCTATTTGTAATATATTAGTAGCTAAACCTAAATATCTTGAGTTTCTTAAAGTAATGATGCACATTATCCAAAAAATGTCTCTTCTTATACCTCCATCTATAAAAACATATTAGATTCTCATTCCAATGTTATTGGCACACAAATTTTTATGTTGATGCTAGGATGCACCCTACATGTATGGTGACTACTACAACCATGGCATGGATGGTAGCTATTCCTAGTGGTTTATCTTCTAGTTTTTATGGAAGATCCTTTGGCACCTTTTATCCCTCAATCTCCATCCTATTGGCACCCTAAAACGTACATCTTTTCTTTCACTACTCTTTACAGTGACTTCTCATCTAAAGATGCTTTCTAGAAAAGTTGTTCCCATGGTCATTGAAAGACACCATGTTGGACTACATTTTCTCACTTCCTAATCATTCAATTAAGATATTTGAGTAGTTACTAAACCAATCCCTTCAATGTTTCTAGGTGAAAATTAGACCACATGCCACCTTTATTGAAATTTTCCATTACCCCATAGTATTTAGAGACTTATGATAGTCCTAAGAAACTTATGACACTCCTAAGATACCTATGATAGTCCTATTTCCTTCATTTTTCTCATTTTGTTTGGCCTAATGATACCACCTCTCTAAGTTTTGGATTGGACTACCCTACAAAACTAAAAATATTTAGTTGTACAATCATTTAATCACTTTAATAATTGGTTTTCTTGAGTTTCCCATGACTATTATAAGTGTTTTAGTATGACACTTTGAGTATAATTGATTTCAATGAATTTGAAAAGGTTTCAAAATTAGTTTTGAAGGCTATAATTATAGTTTTAGGATTAGTTTGATATTTTTGTATGAGATTTATTTTCTCTATCATGCCCTTCAGTGCCCTTTATTTGTCATGTTTCAATGTAGAGCCTCTCACTTACTATCAAACCTGTAAATTCTTGCTTTTGGTTGCCTTTTGATTTTTAAATGCCTCTTTGGACCATCATATATTGTACATCATAATTTGATGACTAATTTCAAATTTGTGTAAGACATTTATTTACTCTATAGTACCATGGTGGAACTAATCTTTATCTCTTTTTCATGCTACATATACAATTCTTCATCATGATGAGGAAACAATCAAAGATTCCTCTAACACCGAACAAGTAGGAAGCTAAGAATGCAAAGAAAAGAGAATGAATGAGGAAACTTCCTAAAAGGAGGAAATTCAAACAATAGAACAAGACATGCCAATTCAAGAGGAACATGAACCATCGATAAGAGATATGGTATTGGTGGCATAAAGGAAATGAATGCAAAACCTTCATGTAATGAGAGATTTGAATCTCATGGTTGGAGACACATCATCTACTACAATTCAAGATGGAGGGACACCATCTACCACGACCTCTCAACTTGAAAGTGCATCATCATTCACATGTGAATATGGAGGTATTCCATCTTTCCCATCTCAACTTCAAGGTGCATCACCTATTCCACCTTTGATCGAAGGTATGCCATCTATCCCATATCATTTAAATATTGATGAAATTCTTAATGTTGAAGAAAAATTACCTTTGAGAACACCTCATATAATTTTACATAGAAAGCCCAAGTTTTTTATTGATATTGATGAGAATATTTTTTAGCCAATGGATGACAAGATTCCAAAATGCACTTGTAGAAGATATGCTAATAAGATTTGGAAATAGTTCTTTGAAAAATTAAATAATGAGAAATCTAAAGTATAGGTCCATTACGAAGATTCTTGGGCTAAGAACATCAAAAGCTTCAAGTGACAAATCTATTGTGAAGAATCTGATGAGTGCATATGAGAGTGCAGGTACCACCTCATGCACCAAAGGTAGTAATGTCACATGACATGTCCTTACATCAGCAATAGTAAGTAATCAAATGAAATCAAGCTTGTCTCATTAGAAAGACAAGTCAATCATTGAGAATAAATAGAAAAACTTTATTGAGATCCATTGGAAGGTGTCAAATAATTAAGCACATCGATGACAATGAATTATGGGAATTCTCTAGTAGACTACCTTGAAAAGATAAACCAATTATTGAAGCATTGAGATCCCTAATTGAAATTTTTTTGAAGAATTTCATAAGGGTATCTCTGAATCAAAGAGATGTGATAAGAATGAAAATTGGTAGTCAAAACCATGACCCGCATCCAAAGCATTTTTTGGATATGACTCAAACACAATTTTTTGGTAAATTTCTAGAGATGTATCCTCAAGTTCAAATTTGTCAAAGATTTTTTGAAATGATAAATCCTTTCTATGTCAAAATAAATCACACATGCACTACTTGTTGTAGAGTACATATTGATTTTTCTAACCATTTTGATGTTTATTGATGTATATGTGTAGATTTGCATACTAACAATGTTGTACATGATTTTTACATACATGCCCCACCTACATCTTCAAGATATTTCATATCAAAAAATTTATGTGAAAGAGTGGATGGTCATTTATTCCACAAGAAATTATACTTGGATGACACTTGTCAGCATTGTGGTGGCTTGCAACGTATGCCAATTTGAGAACATATGGAAAGTAAACATGCAGTTGGAAATGAACTAGTAGAATTCAGCAAGTATAAGATAGTATCCTAAAATAAAAAAATATGGTAAAGAAGTAAAGAGGTGTGATTTTTTTATTAAAAATATCCCAATGTATCAATTTATGTCCATATTTCAATAGACTATAGTGTATGAGTATGCAAGGAATACCCATAGAGCTCAATGGTTGGACTTTGAATTCAAGTTATGCAAGGACACATTTCTTCTTGATAGCATTTTTTTAATTGTCAGCTTTGCAGAGAACTAAAATCTACAGCTACAACATGATTTGTAATCACAATATTAGAACTCCACATAGGTGGCTATATTTGTGCACATAGCATTATTTCATGCCAGTGACAATACATGAGATGAAAAAAAGATCATAAGGGAGTATCATTTTTATATTAGTGATGATCGCACGTATTTTATAGAATTTTTGCAACATTGATTTCAAGTGTTATACCATGATTTGGATAGAAGGGGCACATCATTCAATTAGCATATCATACGGTTAGATAATTATGAATCACAATTCAAGAACTCATGAATGTTCTATTATTTGAGTAGGCTACATAATATTACAAGTGTTCAACTAATGTGAAAATTTTGTGAGGCTAGGCATGGAAATGTGGAGTATGATGGTGCGGGAGCATGTATCAAAAGATCCATAGCATGAGAAGAGTTAAAGTATAAAGATAATACAAAGTTGACAAATGAAAATCAATCATCAAGTGGTATAATGCTACAAAGGTTCTAGGTAATGAAGGTAAGTCTTTAGTTGGTATATTTTTTGGTTGATATATGATACTAACATTAAAAATATGAGGATTGTAGTACATTAACAAGATCGAGTTTGCGACACTCTTTCAGAAGCTCTAATGCGGGTTCATGGAGCATTCAAACATAGAAGATGGTATGCTTTTTTTCTTCTTGTACATATTAAGCTTGGAATGAGTATGAATCAAAGGAGTGGGTTGTGAATGGTGGTTACAAAGGTAGACATGTCTCAGTGAAACTTAACGTATGTTACTTGATATAGGATCTAATTGATAAGATGTCTTCATGATTATTACTTCCTTATACATAGCACTTTAATTCAAGGGAATATAATGAAAATTTAAGTACTCCTACAATCTCTTTCATCTTGAAAAACTTGACACCCTTTGATAACAACTATCAACAACCTTTGGTAAATATTTGACATCAGTGACAACCTATGTTCAATAATATCCCCCTTTTTCAATGATGACAAACAAAAAAATATTGGACACCACTACACTAGCTTTTAGAATGATTTCTTTGCTATAGCATTTTCTCCCCTATGAAAGATATGGCATTGTGAGATTATTCTTTCTAAGAAATTTAGCATTCTAAGCTCACTCACTCCTTAATTCAAACTTTGGAGCTCACACTCTCCCCTTTGGCATCAATGGAAAGGGTTCAACATCCACTTACTCCCCCTGTGAGGAGGCACCATTTTTACAAACTTTTCAACACTTATCAATACACTATACCATCTAAAAACCTATTCCTTAGATAGAATCCCCTTGATTCCATGATTTACTACTTAAATTACTCCACAAGATCACCAATCCTTCTTGTAATAGGGAGACCAAAATCCCCCTCACCCTGTGCTTCCTCTTGATTCAATATGAGGGAGAAACAACTCCCAAATTTTGTCATAGAAACTCAAATGTCTCCTTAGTAAGTAGCTTCATGAATATATCTACAACTTGTTCCTTTGTATCCACATATTCCAATATTACTTCCTTCTCTACAACCTTCTCCCTCAAGAAATGATACTTGATTGTAATGTGTTTTGTTCTTGAGTGCATCACCAGATTATTTGAAATATTTATTGTACTAGTGTTATCACAAAGAATAGTGATAGGGTCTTCAACCTCAACCTTCATCTCTTTCAAACTCTACTTCATCCAAAGCACTTGAGTGCAACATGACGTTGCAAAAAAATATATTTTTATTCTATTATAGATAGAGAAATTGATTCTTGTTTCTTACTCAACTAGGACACCAAACTATCACTAAGGAAGAATGCACCACCTCTTGTACTATTCTAGTCAATACATCTTACCCAATTTGCATCTGTGTATGCAGTCAGAGTGAAATTATCACTCTTTGGATACCACAGTCCAAAATCTTTAGTGGCCTTTAAATACTTGAATATCCTCTTCACTAGTTTAACATGAGTCTCTTTAGGTGTTGCCTAAAATCTGGCAACCATTCCAACTACCTGTATAATATCGGATCAAGATGATGTCACATATAGCAAACCAAAAATCATGGACCTATACAAATTCTAATATGCTGAAGAAGATTCGTCATCTTTACTTAACTTAGACTCAATCATCATAGGTGTTGCAACTGGTTTGAAATCTTCCATCCTAAACTTACTCAGCATTTCCTTTATGTACTTGTGTTGTGAAATGAAAATTCCTTTGTCTGATTGTATAATTTGTAACCTAAGAAAGAAAGATAACTCTCCTAACATTGACATTTCAAATTCATTCTACATTTCCTTCTAAAATTTATTACACATTCCTTCACTGCTACAGGTCCAAAAATGATGTCATCTACATAAACCACAACTATCAACATTTGTTCTCCTTCTATTTTTATGTACAGGTTCTATCTACACATCCTCTTTGAAATCCTTGTTGTTGCAAGTATCAATCCAATCTTGAATACCAAGCTCTGGGAGCTTTTTTGAGTCCATTCAAAGCCTTCTTCAATCTACAAACATAATCTAGATTATTAGAACATTGAAATCCTTCTGATTGTTCAATATAAACCTCTTCTTCTAGATGTCCATTCAATAATGTTGATTTCACATCCATTTGGTACACATGGAAATTCTTGAATGCTAAAAGAGCTAAGAACATCTTGATTGCCTCCAGTCTTTCTACTAAAGAAAATATCTCTTCAAAATATGTGCCTTCAATCCAAGCATATACCCTTTACATACAAGTCTTTTTGTGTTCTAGGTTACCTCTCCTTCTTCATTTAGCTTTTTTTTGAACACCCACTTGGTTCTAATCACATTCTTGTCTTTAGGTATTGGTACAAGTTCCCAAGTTTCATTCTTCATGATCTAATTATGTTCTTCCTCCATAGCTTCTATCCTTACTTGTTCCTTTCTTGCTTCTTTGTATGACTTAGGTTCTATCTTTGATAGTAAAGAAAATTGTACTTTCTCACCTGATCTCCCAATTTTCTTTTGGATCTGAACCCCACTATCTTTATCACCAATGATCTAGTCTACAAAATGATTCTTTCTAACATATTTTTCTATATTTTGTAGCAACTTCTTTTGAATTTTCAATACTACTGTGAATGGGTTCTTTATCATCTTCTACTTTTGAAATGCTAGTAGACTAAATAGTCTCATTAAATCTCACATTTACACTTTCAACTATCTTCTTCGATATTTATTTATAACATATGTAAGCTTTACTTCTTGAGAAATAACTAAGAAAAATACCTTCATCTGATTTGGAATCAAACTTACCCAAATTTTCTTCATCTCTCTTGATGTAGCACTTACTCCCAAATATTTTGAGGTGTTTTATTGATGTTGTTCCTCCTCTCCATAGATCATATGGAATCTTCTCATTCTTGCAAATGATCTTAAATCTATTTGAAATATATAGTACATTTTCTGTAGCTTATCTCTAGTACATATATAGTAGATTTTCTTGACATAGCATAGTTCTTACCATCTCTCGTATAGTCTAGTTCTTTCATTTTGTAACCTCGTTTTACTATGGAGTTCTAGGAAAAAAGAACCGCCTTCAAATCCTATACTCTTCACAAAATATTTCATACTTCTTAGTAGTGAATTCTCCACCTCTATTTGATCTCAAAACCTTCATTGTCCTTTCGGTTTCATTTTCTACTAATGCCTTGAATGCCTTAAACTTCTCAAAATGCTTGTAACTTACCTTTTAGGAATGTTATCCAAGTCATCCTAGTATAATCATCAATCAACATAATAAAATACATGTCTCCTTGTCGACTCTTATTCCTCATTGGTCTGCATAGATCTGTATGAACCAAATCTAATGGTTTTGATGTGGAATGCTCCTTAACAAGATATTTACTTCTTTTCTAGTTACCTTCATGGCATAGATTGTAGCTAATTGATTGAGGCTTATTAATCTTTGGAATACCTCAGACCAACCCTCTTGAGTTAATCTTCACAATATCATCAAAATTCATATGTCCTAACCTTTTATACCAAAGCTAGCTTTCATCTTTCTACACAGTGAGGCAACTCTATCCATTCAACTCATCGAGATGATAAATGTCATTGGCAGTCCTGCTTCCTTCCATAATCAATTCACTAGTACTTGATTCCTTGATTTTACAACCTTCAACACTAGAAGATAACTTGTATCCTTTGTCACACATCTAACTGAAACTTAACAAATTATGCCTTAAACCTTCAACATACAAAACATCACGTGTCTTTTTTTTACCACCATCCAAATTTAAAGTACCCTTACTAGATATTTTAGCAATTGAATTGTTTCCAAGGGTCACTAAACCACCTTCAATTTTCTTGAAATTCATGAACTTACTCTTGTCTCTATTCATATGGCTAGAGCAACCACTATAAATAATCCACGAGTTCTCCTTTTGAGCATGTAGTGTAGTTTGAGCAATCAGTTACTTTTGAGACTGCTTCTCTTCAAGAACCTTCTTACAAACCTTTCTTGATTCATTACTTCTACTTTATGATTCTTTTCTCTCACTTTTCAATAAATGAGGACTCATAAAATTTCTTTTACAATTCCTCGTAATATGTCCAAATTTTTTGCATTTGAAATAAATGACACTAAATTTGTACAAAGGTGCAAATGCATTATTATTGACAAAATTATCTCATTGCCAAAGCTCTTCTATAATTAATAGCCTTATGACCAAAATTATTGCAATTAAAACAATAATGAGAGAAAGGAAAATTTGACCTAGTATTGTATCCCCATATTTTGGATCTTCTTCTTTTGTTCCACACTCAAATAAAGTTGTCATTATATCTCATGCTTTCATCGCATTACATGGTTCTTTCAAATTTTGAAATTTTGGAGTCTGTCACTTTTGAACTTTCCTTAGTAGTCTTCTCAAATTGTTCTATCGCCTTCTTCTAATCATCAAAACCTTCTTTTTTTTTATACATGGAGCTCTTTGACTCTTCAAAATTTGATCTAGGGTCTTGGTACTTTAACCAAGCTTCATCTACAGCTATTGGTTCACCTTTTCAAGCTCTTTTCTTACTACCACAATTTTTGCTTCAATCTTCTCATAGTCTTTGTTTCTTTATAGAAAATTTATTTTTAGAACCTCTTCAACTCTTTTTGCTTCTTTAGTTTGGGTCTTCAATTCAACAATCATCTTTTTTGCATTCTTCAATTCCATAGATACATTTTATTTAGCTCTAATTTCTTCAACAATTTTGATCTTCAGTCTCTTAATTTCTTTTCTAGCACACATTAATTTTTCCATAAGATCTACCTCTTCTACATTATTTTTGAAATCTATTCTAGTATCTCCATTATTAGTCTCAAAATCCATGAACACAACCTTTTCTTTTTCATCTTTGGATATATATTTATCCTCTTCTTCAATGGAGTAGTATTCTTCCTCATTAGTGTAGAAACTTTTATGCTTCCTTTGACATTTGAACCTTTTTTGAAATGATTTATTTCTATTTCTTTGCTCAACATTATTACAATTCTTATGGGGACACTCAGCCATAAAATTCCCTAATTCTCCATAATTGAAGCACTTAAAAGGTAATTTTCCTTTGTAATTACCAGAATCTCTTTGTATCTTCCTAAAAAGAATTGCTTCTTCTGGATCTGATCCAAAATCAAAATCTTCATCAACCTACTTCTTAGAAACTTTGAAAGTAGCCTCTTTGCTTATAGAATATTCACTTTCAAATCTCATCTCAAATTTGGTTGAAGTTCCATGCAATTCAATCAATTTTAAAGTATTCAAATTTGTAGCTTCCTCAATAGCAAATATTTTAGGATCAAACCTTCTGCCTAGAGAGATATGAGTACCTTCTTCACAACAATATTCTCTTCCAAAATTTCACCAAGACCTTGGATATGATTGACAACTTTATCAACTCTTAGAATGAATGTAACAATTTTCTCATCTTCAAACTAAGCTTTGTAAGTCTGCAACTTTTCCTCTTTGAATTTTCCATCATTTTCACAGATTATTGCTAATTTTTCCCATATGTCATTTTTTTATTTTGCACTGCATTTGTTTCACAAATTCAGAATTAGTTAGTCTACATAAAAGAGCATTTGTTTCCTTATCATTGAGTTCAAGAGCCCTCTTTCTAGCTTGATCCATAGGAGGGTTATTTTCAGGATTTTTAATATCCTTCTACAACTAACATCAAGATGTCCATTCCTAAAGCCATCAAATAGGACTCCATCCTAACTTTCTAAAATGCAAAATTACATCCATCAAAGATTGGTGCTTTGTTTCTAGAAGAAGTTTCTTGTGCCATCTTGGATCTACCTTAAGTTATTAGGCTACTTCAAAGGAACTTAGCTCTGATACCAATTAAAGGACACACAATCTACTGAGAGGGGGGTTGAATCAATAGATCTACTTAATTCAAAATTATCATCTTCAACACTCCTTACTAGATCATGTAACTTGAAGTTTTGCTACTATTATATAGTTTTTCAACATGAAGAGCACATAATCACTTAAGAAATTAACCATAAACATAACACAAGATAACACCAAATATATGTGAAATCCCAAAATGGGAAAAACCATGATGAGAAGAGTTGCTTGGATCTACTACCCAAATCTAGCCTCACCATGCAAAAACATAATAAGAGATCACACTATGAAGTAGGCACCAACCTACTAGTGACACCAATCCCCTATTGAATTTGAAGGCACCAACCTACTAGAGACAACAATCCCTACCAGAAAAAGACACCAATCCCTATTGAAAAGAGACACCAATCCCTACTGGAAAGAGACACTAATCCATACTAGAATAATACAAGTAAAACACCAATCCTATTGAAATACATAGATAATGAAGGATTTGAAATATAAATCTGACAGGTACCAGATTTGCAGTTGACACTCTTCCATACTGAGAATGATCTTCTGATACTAGTGCTCCCTCTTTTCTTTACACTTCTACACCAAACTTGATCACAATCAATACAACTAATAAATCATAAAACACTCACCTTTGATGCATCTGAATATTTGAAATATACACATGAAATTTCATTAACACTCTTCCATGTTGATCAAGGATCTACACAAAACTAGAATGACATAAGGTGGACCTAAATTCAAATTACATGGAACGTGTAATACAAACACAAATTTATTTCCACCAAAATAACTTGATGTCATGTGCCACCACAGGAACCTTAAATAGGTCCTATCCTTACTCCACACACAATATTTTAATTTTGCATGCTACTAGCCATTACTGCATGCCCTGAACTTCGAAAAGGAATAAAGAAACATTTGACACTTCAAACTTCTTGCACACTAAACATATCCTCTGAAAACTTAGGAAAATGATAAAATAAGTGTAGGCATACTCTCCTTCCAAACCACGGAGAAAACATGCATTTATGAAAGAAATGTCAACCATATTAAGAAATCTCTTTTCCCAAAAGATATCCCTGAACTATCTTTTGGACCACCACAATTATACTGACTACATACTCGGAATGGTATAACAAACACACCGACTATTTGAAGGCATTCAAGCCTTAATGAGACTTAATGTATGTTACTTGATATAGGATCCAATTGATAAGACTTCTTCATGATTATTGCATCCTAATACATAGAACTTTAAGTAAAGGGAATATAATGGCAATTCAAGTACTCTTACAATCTCTTTCATCTTGAAAACCTTCACATTTGATAGCCATGACACCCTTTGATAACAATTATCAACAACCTTTGACAAACCTTTGACATCAATGATAACCTATGTTCAATATGTGATCATTACACATTTGGAAGTGTAAATTAAAGAGAAAGAGATGATTCTCTATTCATGGAAATGGAGACTTTAGATGGTAATACAAATAAACAAAATTTTGAAGATGGTGAAGGAGATGTGGAAGTTGATCTAGAAGGAGAACTTATAGCTTCCCCATATGAACTAAAGAAAGAAAGAAAGAAAAATTAGAAACAAAAGTTGAAGTTAAAAGAATAAAAAAAGTGATTATAGATCTGAAATTTCAAATAGAAGAAGCAAAAAGAATAGAAGTGTAGTGTAGAAAAATGTACACCTTTACATTTTCACTCTATGTTTGGGTCCCTTAATTTAATTGGACTTAATTAAGCCTCTAATTGACCCAATTATGCATTTAAAAACCTAATTAATCTCATTGAAAGATGACCTATATTAAAAAATTGCAAATATTAATTAAATTGTCTTGGAAATTGAGTGTCCTAGATTTAGGTCCTAGGACCCATTCACCCAAGGGTGAATGGGTTCTCCTTAAGTTGAGGATCTCAATTTTTAATATGTTTTTGGCTTCATTTTATGATTCAAATTCAAAATGTAATTGTCAACATTTGATGTTTAGCTTTCAAGAAATTAGAAAGTTACCTATAAATACAAGGTCATTTTATCAATCCAAATCTAAGGAAAATTATTTGGCAAGAAGGAAACTTTCACAAGAGAGAAAATTATTGTCAAAAGTGTTCAAGAGAAAATTTATCAGTCTTCTACAGTAGCATTCAAGATTGCAAGCATCATGTCAAAGCTATTTGCATCCATGCATGTTTTTGGAGATAACATTGTGATGTAGCTTTCAAGCATTCTAGTATCAAGATAAACATCCAATCAAGCCATTTCATGCAAGATCAAGACCTTGGAGAGATGTGTTAGACTTCAATCCTCTAAGGATTTTCATTGAAGGGTTTGGTGAATTGCAACATAACATTGTTCATTCATCATTCCTTCCATTCATGTTTCATTTCATTTCAAGGTTTAATTACCAAAATGGGGTTTGACCAAGGAAAACCCCTATTCACCAAAAATAAACATTTTTTTCCCTCTCTTTGTATGTGTATATTTTTAGGTGAAGAAGGATTGAAGATTGATCAAAAGTGCAATTTTACAAAGTTGTCAAACTTGTCATCAAATTTGTTAAGACACTGAATATTTCTTGCAGAATTTAATTTTGAATTTTCAACAGTGAAATCTAGAGCAATCAAGAGTGTAGATCTAGGATAAAAGGACTATGAAATCAGATTTTGGATCCATGTAGCAAGACCCATTTGACTTAGGGCGAATCTATCTCAGGGTGACAATCAACAATAGATTTTGGTGACTGGTATAGATTATCTTACTCTTCTTAGATCTGCTAGAATTATGTTGTTTCTAATTGTTTTATATTTTAAATTTATGAACCAAGTTTCACATTGCATAATTGAGTTTGCTTTCTACTTTTAGTTTTTCTCCCCAAAGTGTTGTTTAGGTAGAGTTTACCCCATCTTTTCATAAGAAAATTTGCAAGATCTCCAATAGGGATGACTCACCTAAGGGTTGAAATTCAATCCTACCTTTGGGGATCTAATTTCGTAATGAAATAAGAGAAAGATAGGTGCATATATTCAATCACCTCATTTTACCCAAAACCATATATTGTTCTTCATTTCAAGATGTCTTAACATAAAATGAAAAGAAAAGGAAATGGAATTTGAAAGGATTGAAGTGGAAGTGGTATCCTTGAGAAAGGATCTAGAAAGAGAAAATAGTCAAAGGAACAAAAATATGAATTTTGGAAAAAGAAGATAAATTTTGGATGAGATTATCAACAATTAGAGGTCACCTCACATCAAAAATGGCATTGAGTTTAATAAAAGTTAGAGCACAAAGGCTACGAAGAAAATCATGAATACATTTATAAAGGATACTAACAAAAAGTACTTTGGATGTTCAAATGTGGATCAATCTAAGGAGAATGAAGAGATCAAAAAGGAAGAAGATGCTTTATTCAAGTTCAATAGAATAGGAGATTCAAAAAGAAAAAATTGGAAAGGAAAGCATACAATACTAGGTTCAATTGTTCATTTTTTGGTTACTATTATATCCGCAATCAATTTAGTCATAAAGCAATAGACTACAAAAGGTTTCCTACAAGAAAAATAATTTTTTAAGTAGAAATACATTTGCACCTCTATTTGATTTCAATGCCATTTTTTACAAGTGCAACAATTTTGGACACATTGCAAGACACTTTAGAAGAAATTTTGAGAATCATCCTAAGAAATCTAGGAAAGCAGATATCTTTCTTGATCATAAGAAAGAGTTTGAGAAGGTGTAGAAAAAGAAGAATGAAGATCAAAAGTTTAAAAAATCAATGATTGCATATACTGAGAAAAATTTATGGATCATTGACAGTGGATGTTCTAGCCACATGATTGGAGACAAAAGAAAGTTTATACATCTAAAAAAATGGAATGGCATATCAGTAAGGCTTGGTGATATTTTTTTTGCTAAGATATCCAAAAAAGGCATATTGAGCCTTGATAGTGGAGAAACTAGGACCTATGATGTCTTATATGTTGAAGGTCTAAAACATAATGTCTGGACACAGATTTTGGCACCACAAGACTCCCTAACACTTATAGGGTTTTTCAACTAAAAGGAGAGAGGTAGGCCATAATGTGCAATGTCCCCACTCAAAACTAATGCAAGTATGGATGAAATATGCCTAAATGTAATGTCCTAAATGCAATAAACTGATAAAAGATGTCGATTATTAATGCAAAACTAATGAACTGTAATTTTTTTGAAAACATAATGTTGTATGCAAAATGACCTAAGAATGCAAACAAACAATAACATAAATGAATGAAACTGGAGAGGTGCATATGAAAACTAGAATGTGATGTAGAGAGGCTCTAGAATCCTATATAATTTCTTGTTGAAGCCAATTGGGACACTTACACCAAACTGGGCGACTTAGTCCTATTTCGGGGAGATTTTGTTGAAATAGATTCTAGCCAAAAGGGTATCCAGAAATACATAAATCACTTTCTAGGCTTAGTAGTTAGACTAATTCACCATAGATGGTGACTTAGTCCACCTGTGAATCTCAAGAAATTTGTGGCAAGAATCTGTAGCATTCAATCTGTACTTTTGTTCTTGACAGGTGTTCGGCTCTGAATCTGTAGAAATCAGTCTATAGATGGTCTCCAAGCTTCTCTTAGGGATTTTTTGACTTTGACTTTGATGAAATGATGAAACCTTTTAACACCTTTCTCTTTGACAAATCTACATACAAGACTTGCAAAACACACATGAAAAGAGGGGGAAAAGGGTTAAGGGTTAGTGAATAGGGTTTTGCCTTGGTCAAACCCCAGTTTGGTAATCAAACCCTTGAAAATGAAAGGAAATGGAAAGAGAATGATGAATAAACAACATACAATGCTACAACTCACCAAACCCTTGATGTAGAAATCTGAAGATATGCAAGTAGATGCTCTAATGGATGTAGACTTGATAATGTAAAAATGCTTGAGAATGATTCTTAAATGAATGTATTGCTTGAAAATGAATTATGGAGGTGAAAATGAGAGGAAAATCCTTTATTTATACTTGATTATACAAAATTTCCTAAAAATAACACATCACAAGTTGACCTCAAGGTCAAGAGAATATCATCTTGCTAGAATTTTGAAATAATTTTGATTTTTGTGCTCGATGGGACAAAGTCACCCCTAGTGGCAACTTGGTCCCATCATGGCAATTTTAATGGGTGTCAGGAATTAAAGTGTATTTAATGATGTTTAATGGGATTATTCTCCAAAACACACTTAATTAGGGTCGAAAAGTGTATTAAGGGGTCATTTAAACATAAGAAAGGGTCAAATTATTGATGACAAGCTTAGAAAAGCATGAAAGTTTGTTACAACTCTTTACAACATTTCAAAATAAGGCTTAGTAAGTGATAAAAAGAGATTATTTAGGTGAATTATAATAAAAGGGTCCTAGAAAAGTGTGAAAGTGGGTTACAACACTTCACAACACTTTTACAAGACATCATATAATTCTTATTGATTCATAAGGGTCCAAGACCTAATGTGAATGTGTTGACCACATTACAACATAAATCAAGGAAAAACTAGGCCAACATCCATAAGAAAAACCCAAATGAGCATAAAAATGTCCAAAGATACATTTTTTTGTGACACAATGTATTGAGTGTAAGTTAGATATGTGACAAGGGCTACAATCTATCATTCAATGCGCAAGGTTGTGCAATCAGAAAAGAAAGCATTGGTAAGTTTGAGGATGATCATAACCTAAGCTAAACATGGTTGATCCACAAGAAATAAACCAAGATCTAACTAGTTAAGTCATGCTCCCAATGAAATACTTGAAAACATCAAATAAAGAAGTCATTAAAAAAGAAGCTAACTATAAATGCATAATGGAAACTAATCTAATGCCTCAAACCTCATCCCATTGGGGGATTGATGTTGCATTGATGTGGAATATCATCCCTTTCCCAACCCCTTAGTTGAAATATGCTTTCAAATGGATTCCATTGATGAAGATTGATGAAAATGCATGAAAAAGCTAAGCTAAAATGGATATTAAATGTTAAAATGCTAATGGACAATGCTCTAAAATTCAATATAGTCTAGTTACTCTAAATGAAAGTGGATCCTTTTCTCATAGAAATGAGGACTATTTATAGGAGAAATAGTTGAATCAATGGCCATGATTGCTTTGATCAGTCAATAGATGAAAATCAATGAGAGGAGATGGCATGGATCAAGGATTCCCATCAATGGATGAGAATGCAAGTTGACAAGGATCAAGGATTTTAATCAACGTCTCTCATGGATTTGAAGAAGCACACTTCATAAAAATTTAGGAAGTTGTTACAAGATATTTCCCATTTTGGAGGAGTTCAAATGGAGGAATATTCTAGGGGAATAGTCCCTTGCAAGTGGGAGGGTGAGCGAAATTAGCTAATTAAGTAATTTAAGAAATCACTTCATTATGCAAGATGGAGGAAATTAGGATTTTAACTAAATAATTAACTTATTTAATTAAAGGGGGATAATGACATTCAATTAAATAATGAGGATTATTCAATCAAATGATAAGACTTAAGAAGTTTAATTAAATATTCGCATTATTTAATTAAACAAGATGAAAATTAGTGTGAAAAGGGGTGAGTTGACCTAATAAAATTGATTATCAAATTAATAGATGAAAATGATGAATTTAATTAAACAATCAAAAAGAGATGATTTAGGATGAAATGGTGTTAGTAATCAAATTTACATTTGCAATATTGATCATTAAAATTTTAAATGTCTACATTTTCCCTCTCTTTGAAGCGAGGTACCTATTACATTGGTTTGAAGACTAACGCCTTTTAGATCAACACTACTGCTCAAATAAAAAAATTTAAAAAAAATATTTTTTTAGATGCCTCACCAACTAGTAGGAGGAATTATGTTGGTACCCTACCCCCTTGAGATATCAAGTGAAAATTTTAATTTTCAAGTCGGGATCACGATAACAATTTAACATAGGTTCAGGTGCAGAAAATAAGCTCTAAGACATGGAAAACAAGCACAAAAACCTAAAAAATGCCTCAAACTAGGCCACAACTCAAAAATTGAGTAAAATAATTAAAAATCCCATTTTCCCACCCTAATTAGGGAAGAAAACCCAATTTTTTAGGCTTAAATAGAGGTTGAGAGGTCATTTTCAATTCATTTGTACACTTACCTTTAGAGAATTGTTGCCAATTTTGCTCTAACCTCCTAATGATATGTGTGATCTAGTGCTTCCTAAGCACCTCATAGATAAGGTACGAGGGTACTAGCAGTCAGCGGACATAGGACCCCTAATACGCATTCTAAAACTTTTCTTGTTTTTTGCATTTTTGTGCATTTATTAGGAATCTATGTTTGTCAGACAATTGTGCCATTGTATTGTGACACCTTTGTCGTGGTAGGTGGCACAATTGTGCTACAACAACACATTTTTCATGATATTTCATGATGTTTGATTTAGGTCTAGGGTTTCTATTGTTGGATAGCATTTTTATTATCAAATAGTGACACAATGCTTAATTTTAGTCTAATGTCGCATTTGAAATGTCGACAGCAAAATAGCGTTGCACTAGGTGATTTAGGTTTAGTGTTGCACTCAAATTCCAATGTGTAATTGTGTTGAGCAATGCAATTACAAAATTGTGAAGTAATTTCCTTTTTACCAGAGTGACACAATTGTAATATTGGCACACAATTACAATTTTAAGGTTTTGGAGTTTGAATTTTATTGTTTTTTAGAAAATTTGACTTTGTTCACTTCGTGCATGCAAGATATCATTCGATCAATCATGTCTTGGGAGAATTGGCCCAACATTCTTTCTCACATATGTCAATTTTGGGATGATGAGAACTTATTCTTCAAAACCATTGGGTTGGGGTCCACTGCACACATGCCAGAGATTTAGACACACTTAGGGATGATGACTGCCATGTTGGAGCGTTGGCACAGTGAGACATCATCCTTTCATCTACCTATTGGAGAGACCATAGCTACATTAGAGGACATATCACGCATTCTTCAGATCCCCATCCATGGGTATAGAGTTATTTATGACACCAAGTTTGGGATGGATGTGATCTTCAACGTGCTAGGGCTAGAGACCATTTGGGTTGACAACCACCAAATAGACTTGCAGGATTACAGAGGACAAGTGCCACATTTGATACTAGTTATTGGAGCACTTATTTCAAGAGTACTAGTTCCCAAAATATGGGGTAGAGGATTGAGCTTTGGTTGGGGACTTTCCTAGGAAAGGATGGTCTAGAAGATGACACTTTATGTGTGGGGCCTAGGTGTACTTGTACCATGACATGCATCAGGTCATGTATTTAAGAGGATGGGAAATATGGGCTAGAGTGACACTACTTCACATTTGGGCGTGGGAGAACATTGTTGTGCTTTGACCGATTATCACACTTGTTGACACTAATCTGGATTAGCCCATAGTATACAGAGATGGGGCCATGACTACTTTGTAGCATACATGAACCATGTGAATTCCCTATTCGATATGAGTTATCGATGATATGGTAGTTTTTTTATGGGGGTCATGGATATAGGTGCATCCCTGTTATGGCAACTAGGAGCATCTATTTTATGCACGCCAAACTAGATACAATTTGGGTTGAGAGCATACTATGGTGGAGAGATATCTCCCCGACTGAGTGGCCTAATAGTTTGGCAAGACTTAGGATGTAGTGCAGTCGACATATAAAGCTATTTTTGCATGGACTATCGAGAGAGTCTTAGGATAGCAAGTCCCACCACAAGTCATCATCGATGATTTTTGAGCTCTTGTCCCTCAACCATGGGTATATGTAGGTGGACCTTATGATGCAGGGACAACTCCTACATATAATGCTTGATTTCTCCAGTTTTCCTTGGTTCAATTGATATGTGTGGTAGGGGATAGGTTCCTAGCTACGAAAAAGGTCAGAGACAAAGGTAGATTAGAGGACAGGGTCGAGGATAGAAGCATCATCCTCAACAACCTCCCCAAGATGGCCATGATGAACAGGTGCCTAGTGATGGGAACCAGTAGTAGCAACAAGATGGATAGGGCACTGTAGGATAGGTGTTGATACATGTTCCCTTGATTCATCCATTGAGATAGGCACCACCACCACCACCAAATCAGCAGAGACAACAGATGTAGTAGTAGCCCCAAGGTTTGGACATGTAGGACATGTAGATCCAAGCTCCCACTACTAAGAGAGATAAGTTGAGACAGAAGTGGGACACCGCTTGTTAAGAACAGGATGTAGCCTATCAGTAGGAATAGCAAGTCATAGGGGAGAAAGACTAGGACCAACAGTAGGTCCAATAGCTCACCATCCAACTAGCCTAGGAGATAAGCCGACGATAGTAGCTAGAGGTTGTGGCTCAATAGACATAGTAGGGACAAGGCCAAGTTGTGTCTACTCACATGTGCAGGTAGGCTATGATGGAGGTTTCCTACTACAAGACTTTATATTATAGAGATATCTCTTTGCACCAGTGACAACTAAATTTTTTACATCAGAGTGAGGGGGAATTTAGTGCTTCAGGCAGTGCCCCCTCGGTTCATCAGCCTTCCAATAGTAGACATTAACAACCTTCAACAAGACACCAGGATCATTCCTATCATGATGATAGATAGATCTGAGGCTAGCCTTGCATATAGACACTTTTTTATGTACAGTCATGATTTATGACGTATATACATTCATTGGTTAATTTTTTATAGCCTCATGTATACCCATTTTTTGTGACATTACACACTAATTTATATTTTTGTATCATGACAGAGACATTTTGATGATATCTATATGAGATGGTTCGATGCAATTATCATATGGTGTTTCAATATTTGTGATGCTTTATGATTATGATATGGATGTATTTATTTTTGTGTATTTTAAATGTGATAATGATTATAATTATGATATGATTATGCAAGAGTATGTATGCTAATGGTTTTTAGATGTAGGATGGATGCATTATTATTTTTTGTGATTGTCATGATACCATGTTAGCACAAAAAGAATATAGAAGGCGGATTAACCATTGATTTCAATATTGATTTAGAAGTCAAACAAGTCTATGTTTCTTCAAACTTTATTAGATATGGTGATGAGATTGATGATTTTCTTTCTTCATGGATTGGGATACTTCATCATTTCATTCCTTAATTTTGATATAATGTAGGAGTTTAGCTGAACTCCTCAAACACCCCAGAATCACCTATAAGACAAAATAACTTCCACAAGAGAGAAATGGCAAAAATATCATGCTATCATTAAGATGCAAGAATGCCAAATTAAATATGAGATGATTACAAATGTACAAAATGTCTTGAATATATAGGCATAAGTGAAAACCTAAAATGTGTAAGATATTGCCAAGTGTTAAAATCACACTGCATGTGACAACATGTGAACCCTATCTAGGAAATGATAAAAAGATAGAGATAAATTATAGGACAACTCATCTTCTAGAAGGAATCTTATCTCCTACAAAAAAGGAAGGGGGAATTACCCCATTATTAAATGATTTATCTAATAATGCAACCTAGGACTAAATTATGCAAGACCTAAGTTAACTTACACTAGTGTAATAAATAATTAATTACACTAACACCCCCCCAAAAAGTGCAATTTAGGAAGGAAATTATTATGCAAAGATGAGTCCCTACAACAAGGCCTGATCAAGTACTCATTTACAAATGCAATGCAAACTAAACCAAATGGGGTAAAAGAGAAAACCACATGGGAATAAAAGTCCTCCCCAAAATAGAATGCAAAAAGCTAACTAAGTGATGAAAGATGGAGGACTCCATAAGACCCCCCAAGGATACCATCCATCACAAAGATACATGAATGCACCCCCCAAAAGAGAGGAAGAAAGAGGCCACATAGCCCCCCTATAATGAATTAGCTCCAATAAGACTGAAGAAACCACATCTCTTGAAAGAAGTGAGAGGTGAAAGGCTATGGGAAAGCAATGTCTGAAGGTGAAGTAGGTGTAGCCCAAGATGTCTCCACTAAAGTAGATGAGACCTCAACCAATGAAGAAGTCAAAGAAGGTGAAGACTCAAGAGTATTCTGCAAAGATGAATTATCAACAATATCTTGTTGCATTGAAGCAAAAGAAACCATATTTGTAGTCATAGAAGTATTAGCAACAGAAGGAGAAGATGGAATGGATGGCTCAAGAATAGCATCCGAAGAGAGAACACCAATTTTCAAGAAGCCAAATGTCTCCTCTGAATGATGATAAACACTAGAAGTGTGAGGAATAGTTGTAGGAACAGAAGCACTATCATTAGCAAAATCTGCAAATGAATACAGGGCATGTGCAGGATCATGGTATGCCAAACAGGCCCTTAAGTGGCAAAAAATTCAGAAAAATCAGTGTTAGGCAACTTGACGTAAATATTTGAATAAGTTATCTATATTATTTCAAAAATATGTAAGAATAGAATTTATAGAAAATTGAATGTAGTTTCTAAAATACTAGGTTTATTTAAAATAAATAAAATCTATTTGGTGAAATTTTGAAATTTCAATGAAGTAGTACTTAAATTTCAGGAAAAAATAAGAAGTAGGTGTCTGACCACCTAACCATAATAAAATGATAATATTTTTTTGTAAGATTTTATATATAAGTAGAGGACTCATGTCCGGATGTGATGCATATTTTTTTAATTTTTTTCCACGTAAATAATTAATTATGATTTTTTTATTACAACTTTTAGAAAATATAAAAACTCGTCCGACCACCTTAACTTGGTCAAAAATTCATGAAATTTAATTTTTCTTTTTTTAATCCTATAGTATGTAAAGCATAGAATGTGACGATATTTTGGATTCAAAAAATATGATACCGTTTGAATGTTATAGATGTTTTTCAATCAGCCTATCAATCAGGACTTTAGTCGTAATTCTAATAGAAAATGAATAATAATTATTTATTAAATTCAAATTAAATCATAATTTATATTTTTGGAAAGCTGAGAATCTCCTCTAAAAACCCTTTTCGTTTCATTAATTTTGGGTGAAAAAAAAGTCGTCAGCCACATACCCTACAAATATTGCCACTTTTTGGCATACCATGATCCTGCACATACCCTACAATTGAGATGAGTGATCCACCACCCCAGTAGCAATAATCTCTCTACTCTCCAAGTCTCTGATGATAACAAAATTAGGTGTAAACTCTACAAATCTCCCATTGCCTCCATGTGTGATCTAATATATGGAAAAATGGTTGTTTTTCAAATGAGGAATACACAAGACATCCTGAAAAGTGTTGTCCCCAAAACTAATAGACCCCTTCCCTGTAACACTTATGTATGTATTGTTTCCCATCAAAATAGGAGACATGGTACAAGGCTCAAAAGAAGTGAAAATAGACTGCGAAGATGCCATATGATGAGAAGCTCTTGAATCTAGAAGTCATCTTCCTGATTCATTACTTGAATAAGTACAAAGAGCATTTCCCTTCAAAATTGATGCGGTATGCAAACCAGCTGTGCCTGTGTCAAGCTGGTCTGAAAAAGGAGGGGAGGAAGATGATGCAGAAATCCTAGAAGGCAAAGTAATCTGATGTTTTTGAAGAAAATGTTTTAGCTCATCAATATCCTTCTTGTAGCATCTATGCTCTACATGTCCTTCCCTCTTGCAATAAGCACGTGTAACTTTCTCCTTCTTAGATGATTTCCCCTTAGAAGAGGAGGATGAATCTAAGGACTCCTTTTGTTGCTCATGAGATTTGGAATCCTTTTGTTTTTGTTTCTTTCCTTTGCCTGAAGAAGTATTTTGATCTTTTGGCTCTTGATATGCAATGAGTGTCTGTGATGAAGAAGGTTTCACTATGCCCATGCTAGCTAACTTAGCTTGCTCTCGAGTGAGAGATGAAGCAAAGTCATCAAGAGATGGCATAGCGAATCTTGTACCAAGAGCATCCTAAGTGGTATAAAAGGTAGAGACAAAAACTAAATATTCTGGTCCAAGCTTGGAAAGAATGGACAATATCAACTAAGAGTCCTACTTCTGAATACCACACTGTGTCAACTGCAAACGAAGAGACTTGATTTTTGTGAAGAACTCCTAGATGCTGTCAAAATCCCTAGGATTTAAGCTAATGAGCTCATTCTCCAACTAGAATCCTCTCATAGTATCCTACTTCCCAAACAAAGACTCTAAAGTAGTCCAGATTTGATTTGGAGAAGTACAAGACTCGATATGAAAAAGAAGATCAGGAGAAATAGACAGACATAAAGTACCAAAAGTTTTATTGCACCTATTAAACCACTTTCTCTTTTCAGTAGCACCTACAGGTTCAACTTCAGTACCCATGGTCACTCTGTACAACCCTTTGTGCTTTAAAAGAATCTTCATTTGTTTTTTTCCAACCAAAGTAGTTGAATGGATTAAGGGGTACAATATTTTGTGAATCCATGAAAAAATAGCAATATATACTCTCAAATGCAAAAAATATTCTCCTTTGATCTCAAAAAAAATCATGATTACATGTTTCCCAAGAAAATAACCCAGAAAACAAAGGCTAAGTTCTAACCAAAAATCAGATACCTAGTAAAAAAACTAGAAAAATCAAGTTCTGAGATCTCTAAAGATGACGAAACCATCTTTCTGATGTTATCTCATTTGCAAAAATCCAACACCATGGCCAAAAGTTATGAATTTTTTTAAAAAGCTGAATTTAGCCTACAGGAAACAACTTTTCTAGTAAAAAAGGTTTACTTCTAATTTAATTTCTGAAAAAAAAAAATTTGCAATGAGTAGACAAAAATAGAAACCTAGAAATGTTTTGAAGCTAAAAGAAAAACCCAAAAATCATTTTTTGATCCAGCAAGCAGAAAATGAAAAAAAAAAAATTAACTTTCAACTTGGAGAAAAATGACACACATCACTTTTTGTACAGCTATTTTCTTTAGATCCGTGCAAGATATCAAAAATATAAAAGATACCCAGATCAGATTTCAACCCTAGCTACAAAACCCAGAAATTGTTTTTCTACAACTAAGTGGAAACTAGATTTTTGAAGCACCCAGATCAGATTTCAACCCTAGCTACAAAACCCAGAAATTGTTTTTCTACAACTAAGTGGAAACTAGATTTTTGAAGCAAAAAATGAAAAAAGGCTTTAATAAAAAGGTTGTTTGCATCCAGCAAAACTTTCATGCCAAGATTGGTCCCTCATATCTGGGAAGAAGTCTGCAGCACTGAAACTCTGATACCATGTAGGAGTTTAGGTGAACTCAAACACTATAGAATCACCTGCAAGACAAAATAAATTCCACAAGAGAGAAATGGCAAAAACATCATGCTATCATTAAGATGCAAGAATGTCAAATTGAATACGAGATGATTACAAATGTACAAAAACGTCTTGAATATATAGGAATGAGTGAAAACCTAAAATGTGTAAGATGTTGTCAAGTGTTAAAATCACACTACATGTGACAACATGTGAACCCTATTTAGGAAATGATAAAAAGATAGAGATAAGTTCTAGGACAACTCATCTTCTAGAAGGAATCTTATCTCTTACAAACAAGGAAGGGGGAATTACCCCATTATTAAATGATTTATCTAATAATGCAACCTAGGACTAAATTATGCAAGACCTAAGTTAACTTATGCTAGTGCAATAAATAATTAATTACACTAACATATAACACATAGACATGATGCATCATGGTATTGATAACTAGGATGGCTTTGTATCTAGTGCGATGGACTTTTACTTTGCAAAAAGATAGGATAATCCTTGCTCACACTTCACATTGGAAACCTCATTACAATGTAGTTTAGAAGTTTAGAACATTTCGGACAAAAACATACACAATAGTCAACAATTTATTCAAAACAACCTCCCTACACACAACAAAGCAAGTATTTGCCAAGCTTATTTTACAAGAACATCCAACAAGTACAAAAAATGAAAGATAATGATCGATGTTCCATTCCTTTCTCTCTAAATAATTTTGATAAACATCATCGAGAGGTCCTTAGAATGGGTCAACAGGATAAATCATAAGAAAAGACCAAAATGAATAAACAGTTAATGTTATTTATATCTCTTGCCAAACTAACATAACTAAGGTGATTTCAAAAATGATGTCCATTGTAGGAAGGATGCATCCTAGGACATGTTTACTAGATGTTTTGACTAAGATTAATTGTTTGATCGGTCATTGATAAAAATGTTACCAACTTGTTTACTCATGATCTAGACTTTAGATTTTACATTTAGGTTCACCCTTCATGAACTGCCACACATGTGTCCACTTGTTTTACCAAAGGTTGATGATGGTGATTATTTTATTATGGGTGGAAGTTTATTGTGAGTGAAAGCGAAATGGGGTGGGTGGTTTTAGACCTTTGGAATATTTCAATGTTTTTGATGTTTTTTCAATGTTTTGAAGCTTTTTTTTAATCTTTTTGGATGTATGTGAATGTTTGCATATTCAGGTTATTTGAGGCTATTTAGTATTTTTGAATATTTTACAATGTTTTTTATTTTTTGAGTTTTCAAATATTTTTATTTTTTTCAGAGTTTAGACCAAGACCTAAGGGGAAACTGACTTAGCACCTTAGGGGCTCATCAATGATGAATTTTCCTATATTATACACATAGAGACAACATAGTTCGACTGACTCTGACCCACAACCATTTATTGACAAGATATGGACATTGATGAATTGTCAGTTTATTGTGATAGACTCCTAAAGGACTGACCTAATGCCTTGAGGGTGCATCGATGATGGCCTTTCCTATGTTCAAGCTTAGAGACAACATAGTTTGACAACCATGTTCTTGATTTTTTTCCTTTTTGACCTATTTAGGGATTTTGAATATGTTTTGAGTGTTTTAGACTTTTGATTATATAAATTTTCAAATGTTTTTGGATTTTGGATATACAAGATTTTGATGTTTTTGGATTTTTGATGATTTTCAAATGTTTTGTATTTTGGAATAACCTTAAAGGGATATACAAGAACCTAATCTGATGAAAGTATAGAAAAATTCCCCTAGTGTGATACGATAGACTACTTCAATATAGGCATGACAAATTGGCCATAGGAATGTGTCAAGTAGTACTAAAGGGGAACATGATACAAAACATCCAGCTATGATATAGATGTGGATGGATGATGGAATAAATAGGATAATAGGATGTGATAGATGAATGCGATGGATGGTGAAGTAGGATAAGTCGAAAAGTCAATGATGGATGGATAGTGCTTACTATGCAAGGTGCCTATTTTCCAGGTTTTCACCAAGGTACTTTCCTAAAGCGCCACCGAAGTGGTTTTCACTAGAGGATGATTTTTTTCTTTACTATTTTTAATCATTTTTTATTTTTGATTTATCACCTTCAAGCCTAGGCATAAAACCTTTTGAGATGAAATTTGTTGATAGGTTCCTACAAGGGTTCTCCTTCAGGTGTTGATAATTGATACACTCCTGAACTATAACTAGCTATGACAACAAATGGTCCTAACTAATTAGGCTCAAACTTCCATTTGCTATCCTAATCTAGCATATTCTTTTGATTATCTTATAGTACAAGATCTTCCACCTGGAAAGACTAAATTTTGGTTTTTTTATAGCTCCTTTTGAGTCATTTTTGGTAAGCCTGTAAATGATTCAAAGCATCAAGATGACGCTCATCCAACAATTCTAGCTCATTCAACTGAGATACCCTATATTCTTCATCAATAATTAGATTTTGCAGTGGCATTCTTAGTGATGGGAGCTCGACCTCGATGGGTAGGATAGCTTCAGTTCCATAGACTGGGGAAAAGGGTGTGGCATGTGTAGGCATGCAGATACTGGTTCTATATGTCCATAATGTGGGATTTAATTGCAGATGCTAGTCATGGCTAGCTTCATTGATCATCTTTTTGAGGATTTTTAGGATGGTTTTGTTTGAATCCTCAACTTGACTATTGCATTAGGGATAGTAAGGAGTAGAGAACTAATGTTGGATATTGAACCATTTACATAACTCACAGACATCCTAATTTTTGAAAGGTGTCCCATTATTTGAGATAAGGGCTTGTGGAACATCATAGTGACAAATGAGGTAGTTTAGGATGAATTTGGAGATTTCTTTTCCCATGATGTAGGTTATAGGAATTGCTTCAACTCACTTCATAAAATATTCAGTGGTTGTAATGATGAACTTGTGACCATTAGATGAGGTATGGGTGATATTTCCTATGATTTTGAGTCTCCACTACAAGAAAGGCCAAGGTGTAACAATTGGTTGGAGTTCTTGGGATAGTGTATGGATGAGTCCCCCATGTTGTTAACACTAAATGCACTTCTTAACATACTGATAAGCTTCTCATTCCATTGTAGGTCAGTAGTACCCTATCCTTAACAATTTCTTAGCTAAGGTCATGCCACTCAAATGTGATCCATAGATGCCTTCATGTACTTTCATTAATGCAATCAAAGCTTCCTCTTGGTTAATACATCATAATAATGTATGTTCAATACTTTGACAGTAAAGGGTATCACCTAGGATAACAAAACGGGATGCTTTCTTGACAAAGTTTTTCTTAAGGTTTGGAGTAATGTCAGATGGGAGGATGCTTCTATGTAGGTAGGTGAAGATGTCATGATACCAGGGAGAAATGAGACCCAACATGATTTCACATATAAATTCAGATTCAGGTACCTCAAATTTTGGTACGAGAAGTTGCTCGATGAGGAATTCACATTGAAGAATGTTATGCAACATGTCTAATAAGGACCCAATAGTCATCATACCATCAGCTGCTCAATGGTTGACATGGGGTTTTTGCTCAAATGTGATGTTGATGAAGAAATCCTTAGGCCTCTCCACCATCTTCTTATAAGGTGTGAGTGTATCAATGGATAAATTTCATATAAGGTTAGATGATTAAATCAATAATATAAAACCCAAAGAAACTAAGAGCACAATGAAAGCTAAATAAAATAAATGATTATACCAGATAATGTGCAAATCCTTCATGATTCACCTCCATAGCACCTTCTAATTTGTTGAAAATATGATTGTGATTGTTGCCCTCAAATTTGAGTGTGTGAGAAAATGACTATGACAATGTCCAATGCAAGTTTTGAAGGATTTGGAATGAAAAATGCTATGCTATCAAGCAAATGATAACATTAAACTATGCCTATGAAGTGTCAATATGACTATGCCTAAGAATAAGTAATCAAATTAAATACACCAAGTGCAAAGTATGTGTGTGTAAACGAAGCATGTGTGTCCCAAGAATGCAAGCAAATTGGCATTTTATAGAAAATGCAATTTTGGACGGACGACCGAGATTAAAAGTTGATGGAAGCCTAAAATCAGAGGTCAAGATTGCATGTGACAATCCCTAATTAGGGTTAGGGAAAAATTATGAAATGAGTGGCTAAGATGCAATTTTAGAAAATCACATCAACGGTTGAGAATAAATGTGACAATTAGCCAAAAAGATAAAGATTTTGAAAATCAAGAAGATAAAGATTACTTGATTTATAAGATTTGAAAAATCAAGAAGATAAAGGCTGAACTGAAAAAGTAGATTTGGAAAATCAAGAATTTGCTTAATTACTTGATTTATGGAAGAAGATTACCATTTTTTATTTAAATTAATTCAAAAATATGGATTTTGTGTAATAGTAAATAATCGATTTTCAGATTATTTACTAAAAGAAGTGACAGTTAATAATTTGAGGCCATTTTAAATAATTAATTTTATTTAAAATGAGGGAAATGTTAAATGAGGCAATTAAATAATTAAACATAATTATTTAATTTAGATATTGTGACTAATAATTAAATAAATTAATAAATCTATTTAATTATGAGAATTAGTGGTATTTTAAATAAATAAATAAGATTCATTTATTTAATAATCAGGAGGACATAAAGATAATTAAATAAATTAAGACATTTATTTAATTGTGGGAAGATTTAGGCAATTAGTGACGTATTGAATAAATAAATTTTATTTTTTAATAATCATGAAGAATAAAAGGACATAAATTAATTAAATGATTATGAATTATTTAATTAATAGTCGAATGTCGACCAAGGACATAATTAAATGTCAAAATTATGCTAGGACGAAAGTGGTAAAAATAGAGCTTGCAGGCCTAGGTCATTTTTATGTGTCTACATTTTTCCCCTCTTTGTCATAATGCAGCTTGTCGCAATGTGGAAAAGAAAATAAGTTAAAGTCATGCCCCAACGGAGGTAGGGAATATCAATGCCCCCTCAGGAAAATTTTCAAATTTTGGGCCAGTGACAAAAAATTGGAAGGTGTCTCAATAAGTCAATTTGATGACAAGAAAAACAATGGTGCAGACAGTTTCACCATTAAATTGAATGGATGCCATGTTTATGATTATGTTAATGCATGACTATATGTATATGATTCCATGTGTGATGCAATGTATCGTGAGATGGATGAGAGAAGATGACAAAACAGAAGAAGATGCATGTTAGTTCCTATACCAAATCCTTCAACATATCACCATAGGACTTTAATATTTATTACTCTTAATCATCATTGGGTAGATTATTGTAATGGCCAACAAACACCATGATATGGCATAGATCAAGGTGTACAAGATTGTACCATCACATAAGAAAAGCAGTCACAGACAAGGGTAATCATGACTCATACTAAGAGCGCAATTGCCCCAGCCTTTTTGTCATAACCAACCACAAGAATAAAAAGACAAATAAAGACAACAAAGACAAGTCATGAAATGTCGTTGCTCCTCTAAATTCTATTGTCAGGACATCCTTGAGGAACTAACAACATGACTGCCTAAAAAAGAAAAAACAAGCCAATCATTATGATACGTCGATGCTTCTCTAAATCCTATTGTCAAGACATCATCAAGAAACTAGTAGCATGATGAAAAATCAAACCAACCATCATGATACGTCATTGCTTCTCTAAATCCTATTGTCAGGACATCGTGGAGAAACTAGTAACATGACAATCCCAAAAAAGACAAGTAAGACAATTATCATGATACATCACTACTTCTATAAATCTTGTCATCAGGACATCATAGAGAAACTAGTAACATAACAGTCCCAAAAGTAAGACAATCATCATAATACGTCGTTGCTTCTCTAAATCCTATTTTCAGGACATCGTGGAGAAACTAGTAACATGACAATCCCAAAAAATAAAAAGTAAGACAATCATCATGATACGTCATTGCTTCTCTAAATCTTGTTATCAAGACATCGCTGAGAAACTAGTAACATGATGAAAAATCAAGCCAACCATCATGATACGTCATTGTTTCTCTAAATCCTATTGTCAGGACATCACTGAGAATCTAGTACCATGACTGTCAAAAAGACAATCATCATGATACATCGCTGCTTCTCTAAATCTTGTTGTCAAGATATTGTCGAGAAACTAGTAGCATGATGAAAAATCAAGCCAACCATCATGATACGTCACTGCTTCTCAAAATCTTGTTGTGAGGACATCGTCAAGAAACTAGTAGCATGATGAAAAATCAAGCCAACCATCATGATGCATCGTTGCTTCTCTAAATCTTATTGTTAGGACATCACTGAGAAACTAGTAACATGATGAAAGAGCCAAAGACAAATGCCAAGTTTTTTCCAAGTGTGTCTAAATTTTGAGTGTTTTAAATGTCGAGATACCAGGTGTCAAGGTTTTTGACGATGTCGAGATGATGAATGCCGAAGATTTCCAAATTCAAGAAAGACACATCTTGAATGATACTGATGTCAAGAGGATCCCTCAAAATGTCAGATGATAGTGGCAATGCCTAGGAAGGACACATCCTAAGGCATAAATAATAGAGGTTGTACTATAGAAAGACACATCTGAAGAATAACCAAGAGTTGACAGTTTGACTGGTTATGATAATTTGACTTGTTTTGACTAAATTTAACTAAAGTTGACTAAATTGACTTGTGTTGACTACATGTCGATGTTAACATGTTGATGTGATTGTCATGCCAAATAAATGATTTTCATAATTTATTTTAGAATTTTTCTTGTTTGGAAAATGATTTGTTTTGGCTTGAAGACTTTTGACGTGTGCACCAATGTAGTGCTATGAACCCTAATGGACTAACCTAGTGTGGCCTTGAGGGCTCATCGACAGATGGCCTTGCCTAAGTCATGCACTCAGAGACCTCATAGTTTGACACGACCAATGACTTTGTCTTGATGATCAAAGAGTGAATCATGATTTTATTTTGACAAATCTAAAAGGACTAATCTAATGTCTCGGGGGGCCATTGACTGATGGTCTTGCCTACGTAGCAAATGTGCAAAGACAACATAGTTCAGACGAATGACAAAGACTTGACTAATATGACGGACATGATGAAATGTGACTTTGTTTTTGGGATTTTGTCATGTTATTTGAAAGTTTTTTTCTTTTAGCCATGTTTTGATTTTTTTGGATTTTGACATGTTTTGATTTTTTTGGACTTTTGTCATTTTCTGATTTTTTTGGACTTTTGTCGTTTTCTAATTTTTTTGGGGGATTTTTGAAATTTTATGATGTCTAAAATTTTATGAGGCTCGTGACAAGTGCATGTAAATGATTCCAATGAAAAACATGATTGTGCCCCTAGTCACACTGAATACCAATTGACGAGTGATGACAACACTGTTTGATGTGGGAAGGACACATCTCAAAACAACGTGAGGATGACGATAATCCGACTAAAAGATTAAGGTCTACAGCTGGGCCAGGAAAAAATTCAAGGAATGTTTTGGATGATGTTCATGTATGGACGAAACTCATTGCATTTGGAATGAATTTGTTAGGGCTAGATGGGATGATGGAATATACTTAGACCATTTGACAAGGGAAATCCAAAATAGGTGACAGACATGAAAGGATGAGAGGTGGCCTTGGTAAAGGACGAGAGAAATGAAACTAAGGGAATTGTCATATTATTTTCAAGGACTATGTCGCATAAGGATAATGAGGTTATGTCAACAATGACATGATGTTTCATGAATAGTGTATGACTAAAGGATAGACATGTCAATAGTTTTCCCAAAGCATCATTTATGTGTGCCAGTTTTATGTCAAGACCAAGGTAGGTGGGAAAATGGATGAAAATGATATGAATGAAATGGTCAGATGTCAATGTCATGAGGAAGGCATGGGAAATGCTCAAGACAACTTTCCCCCAAGTGTAAGAGTCCACATAGATGATTTTACACATGAGGCCTGTTTGCTAGATTTTCATCATGGTACTTATCCAGGGCACTTGTTTGTCAGGTTTTCACCATTGGATGAATTTTTTCTCTCTACTATTTTCTTGACTTTTTCATTTTCTTGGTGTCACCCAGACGCCTGTTTGCTAGGTTTTCATCAAGGTGACGATGTTTTATATTTTTTAATTTTTTTGTATTTTTGATTTTGTGAATAGCCTGGATGCTTTAGATGACCACTGACTATTTTGAATCCACTAACAGTGATGATGTAGAGACTGGTGCCATGATATGCTAATAATGACCTTGTTGAAGAAGTTGTCTTGTTAGGATCATAGCACTTGCATACAACTAATCGATGTCATTGTGATCCTTTCTAATACTAGAATTGACCTTTTTAGAATACACACATTGTGATAGAGTGCCATGAGAGTCCTTGTGGTAAAGAGTTGTTGCCATGATGTGACGGATTTTTGATGTGGGATTTTTGGACTTTAGGCGAGATGTAGGATTATGACAGATGATGGTAGATGTGGCAAGGTTGTTTGGACGTTTTGCTAAATCATTTTTTATTTTCTAAACGTGGTATGGTGGATGAAGGATTTTGGACAGATGGCATTTGGAACCAACACCTTTAGATGCCTTGTTTGATGACCATTTTGAAGGAGGTGGTCATTTGTTATATATGGGAGTCCTCTTGTCTTATGGCTCCACATTTTGATTAAATTTTGTATGCGACTTGTTTGATCCACTTTGTTTTGGGATCCATTTTAACTGTATTTTTCCACTTGATGTTGTGTTTGATTCAATGGCCTTTAACATTTGATTTTGAATTTTGACTTTGTAAGACTTTGGTTCTTGTTGGTTCCAAAGGGAATGTTTAGGACATTGGGAATGATGGTTTATGGTGTGGATGGAAGGGGTGATGGCAACAATCTTATGACAAGGAATAGTCATGGACTCCATTTTGACATTTGTATCTAACAAAGTTGCACCCAGTGTTGAGGAGGAATCACTAACATCATTTGATTTGTTGACTGAAGAATAGGGAAGACCTTGATGTCTGTAATTTTCTTGAAGTTGTATTGGTTCTCGAATGCCTTATTCATGTATGCCTAGTCCTTCACCTTGATAATGCATGCTTTGACAGATTCTATTTGCAATGGGGTATGTATTTTTTGAAAGCAATATGTTAACCCATCATGATGTATGTGGACACTGTTACTCGGAATATTTTTATCTAGAAGAAAGTCTACTCTAATAAAGATAAATGACCCTAGTTGATAAAGTGTCTTAGCATCATTGTCATTTTGGACATATTTCTGATTGATATCTTTGGTCTGATCTCATGACATGTCAGGTTTAGTTGATTCTATTGGTGCTTCCAATTCAATGTCAAAACTGTCTTGATGGTCATTGTCAAATAGTCCCATGAAGTTAGTTATAGCTTGATCATTTGCAAAGATGTCCATAGTAGAAGACTCTTGTTCTAGAGGTAGATCATCTATGTGTCCCATGGAGGCAAATGTCTCATTTTGGAAAGTGTCAATAGTCAGAGTCTAAATTGGGTCATCAAGTGTTTGATCATGAATGGCATAAAAGTCAAGGAGTGGATCGTTTTGGACTTCTTGATCAATGGTAGTGTCTTGGTCAAAGATGGGGTTGTCGTAGACGATATAATTGGGATTGGAGTCTTTGTCAAGAGTAGGTGTATTTTGGATGTCATTATTGTCTTGAAAGACTTCTTGAATGGACTGAAAGAGATGGTTATGGGATGGACTACCTTGTTCTTGACATGAGGGTGACATTATAAGGCCATGCTTTGGGCTTTCGTTTTGACATGTATCCTCAAGTTTAGACAATGGGATGTGCCTTTGAGTAATGACAGAATTTTCATGAATAGATGTGGCTTGTGAGGGGGTGACTTGAAAAGGATTAATTAATGAAGGACTAGGATAGGACGTGGGGACTTGGATTGGACTAGTATGTGAAGGACTAGGATAGGACATGGGGACTTGGACTAGACTAGTATGTGAAGGACAAGGATATGACATGGGGACTTGGAATGGACTAGTTGGTGATGACATAGGATATGACATGGAGGCTTGGACTAGATATGACATGGAGACTTGGACTGGATTAGTTGGTGATGACAGAGGATATGACATGGAGACTTGGACTGGAATGGTGTAAGGTTGACTAAAATGGGATGTGGAGACTTGGACCGGATCGATATGGTATGATGTGGGGACTTGACATTAGTTGGTAGATGGTTGATAGGGCATGTAGATGTGGACAAGATTGATAGGTGAAGGACTAGCATATGATGTGGGGACTTGGAATGGACTAGTGGACAGTTGGTTTCCCTTGTCAAGGTTAGGATAAGGGTAATAACTAGATGTGTGTTGGAGATTAATGGTAGGATTTTTGTTAAGTGCTTCTTGACAGATGGATGGAGGACTTGGACTGATGGATTTTTCGTACAAAGGACATTGATTTTTGGTTTGGAGGAATTGTCTCTTAAAGTCTAAGGCTTGTTGGTATTGACCTCTACAGTGTAACTGGTAATCAAGTTTACTAGCAAGCCTATCAATAGTTTGTTGAAGGGAAGACAAGGTGGTGGATTTCATGATGTTTAAAAAGGATGTTAAATGCAAAGTGATAATGAGGACCAAAATGAATGACGGATGACTAAAGTGCAAAATGCTAGATTTAAGGGAACTCTAAGGTGTAATCAATTTTGGCAGAATTATGGAAAGGTATACTTAACCATCCAAAGTTTGGTCAATGTCTCAATTTTGGATTGTCAAGGGACTTGTTTGAAGGACTAAATGACAAGATTCCAAGATGACAAAGTGAGGTTTCCCCACTAGACTTTTGAGTTGGAAGTGGCTCACAAAAGGACCAAGACTAAAAGAGGTGATTTTGTTTAAGTCCAATGACAATTTAATTTTGAAGGCAAAGATTTAACAAAGAATGGCAAGGATTCTTATCTGAAAATCTGCAAAATGAGGACCTAAGTTTTTGGTTTATGACTGAAAATGTAAATGGTGAAGCCTAAGGATGAAGCTAAAATTTGCAAAGATGACCCTCTAGTAAGATGCAAGCTAAAGTGTACAAGAAATGAGAGATTTGAGCAATTTTTTGATCTAGTTTTGACAGAAGACTTCTAGAAGAAGATGATTGACAACAGGCTAAAAATGTTTGGACTTGAAGTTTTGGTAAAAAATTTGATTTGTTTGAAGTTGATTGTTTGTTTCTAGATGTGTGAATGTTGTTTGTTTTGTTTTAGTATCTAGAAAACACTTGGCAAGCATGATATTTTCAATGTAACCAAACACAAATAAGACAAGTACAATCCTATGGTTAGGCCAAGACAATATTCGCTAGATTCCACGTGGGTTTCCCCAACTGCATATCCTTAGCATGTGAATCCAGAAGCTTGGTTGCATGGGCTCCCCCTTACAATGCACTCTCTTCTCAGGCCAACCAAGCTTCCAACCCCCATGAAAATCCCATAGCAGATTGATCACCTCTACTAAAGACTGGGAAGATGTGGATGCCTTCATACCGACCGATGTTGCACTAGCAAATAGAAGTTTTTTGGCTACTACACAAAGGTGTTTAATTTGGAACCCCCGCTCGAGTGGTCATACATGGGGCACAAGATTAATCTCTGTTTAGGAGGCACTCCAACCTAAAGAGGTTAAGCTCAATAGGGTTTTTAGGAGTACTACTTGGTCCGTATGACACATCCGTACTCGTAATCCTAGGATTTCCCTTAGGATTCACATTTATATACCGGTTGGGGGTAGCTTGGATTTAGCTCTATTTTCAGTTTGAGTCACCTTGGGGTGAGTACTTTTTCCCACCAAGGCAGGCCCAATTTCTAAAGGCAATAACTATTTCTCTTACACCTAGGATTGCATGAATGCGCAAGGGAGAGGATACTTCGATTATTGCATCAAGGTTACACAAAAACAAGGTGGGTCTAGTTTTTTGATCACCTAGTTTGCACAGGGTGAGAGCATAGTCACCTATCACCTTCAAGCAGAGTCAAACATAATAGAAGACATGTTCATTTTAATGCACCAAATTAAGTGTTTTCTATTCTAAAAATCACAAGCACAATGATTGGAAGTGATAGTCTTGGACAATCGAACCTGCAAAACCACAAATTAGTAGTTTAAACAAATTGTCTTGGACCCTCGAAATGTAAATGCCACACGATCCCAACAAAGATTAGTAACCAAAAATCTCTAATATAAAACATGCAATCTGTTAAAACCCTAAACTAAATTAAAAATTAAAAATCTAAACTAAAATAAAAAGTTAAAAATCTAAATTAAATTAAAAATTAAAAATCTAAACTAAAATAAAAAGTTAAAAATCTAAATTAAATTATAAATTATAAATCTAAACTAAATTAAAAAGTTAAAAATCTAAGTTAAAAATCTCATCAGAAAATTGTAATTTCAGATACATGTTTTTAACATAGCTGAATTAGATTTGATTATTTCAAGTTTTTATTGATCTAAAAAATAAAAAATAAAAGAAGAGACCCCTGCTAATTTTATGAGATTTCCAAAAATATAAAAAAGTTAGAAAAATTCCCTATTTTGCACCTAGAAATGTGGATTTGTAAATGTAATACCCCTCTGTTTTGCTTTATGGCTGGACAGTGTGTCCTTGTTTGCTTGGATGTGTTTTTTTTGGTTATTGAGATACTTTATCATGTGTGAGTTATTTTATCGCTATTTATAGAGTGATAGTCTATTTGTGTGATGTGATGTATCTTATCTAATGCTTTATTTGGCATGTTTTAATTTGTGTAATTATGATTAGTTATTGTAACATGTTATTTCATGAGATAATTGTTTATGATGGAACTGTCAGTCTATGATGAGTGTATTGGTGAAGGGGATGAGATCGCATCACTCGCTCGCGAGTGCCCTACGATTCCGTGGTTTCCTCTTCACGGTGTGTTTATTATGTTATATATATGCATGTTTGATATTTACTCTTTGTTTGCAGGTTGACAGGTACAAGACATCGACTCTACCCAGTTTCACAGGGTTGAGCGTGTCCATTGGCCAATGGTATTTGATTGGGAGATAGTACCTAGGTTTTCCGTGCCAAGTCATCACCCTGGTCATAGTGTGTCATCAGTTGGTGTCTGGTATGTTGTTAAGTCTTGTCATCTTTGAAGTTTTGATAGGTTGTTATCGTTGGGAATTATATGTGAAAATCAATGTTTAAAAAGGTTTAAATGATTAGTTATGAATTTTAGATTAAAGTGGTTAAAAGCTTTAATTTAATTTAATTGATTTAATTTAAATTCTTGTGGTGAAGTAATTTAATCATAGTGGTTAAATTTATTGCATTATCTAAATAAACTATTTAACTAAATGTTATTTTGTGAGCAAATAAATAAATTAACTAAATCTATTTTGTTGGAAATAGATTAAACAATTAAATTCATTTAGAAATTCAAGTTTTGGTTTTAAAGATTAAAGTTGCTTTGAAAAGTGCATATATAAAATGAATTTAAGTTATTTGAAAATTGAAATTTTGTTTTAAGTTATTTAAAAAATTCATAATATCTCCAAATGGCCATAACTTTGTTGGATGAGATATTTTTAAAAAAAAGTTGACTTAATTTGGGGAGGATTTTTAAGAAGCTATGGAATTTCATTTTTAAATTTCAATTTCAATTTGGGAAAAAAAAAGGGAGGAGAGATATTTTATTGGGGGGATTTTAATTTTCAATTTTTGTGGAGAGAAAAGGGTTGTGAAAGAAAGAAAGAGGGTTTTTGTTCTTGTTGGATCCAATCTGGGATTTGAGGTGGAGACTTGGAAGGAGATCTGGAGTGTTGCATTGGCAAGAAGCTCAGCATCAGATTGTCTCTTCAATCTTCAAGATCACAGGTTATTTTCTGTTTATTTGTTTTGAAAATTAGATTTTCAATTTTGGAAAAAACTTGTGTGTAAACAAAATTGAAAACCTCTATTGAAATCATGGAAGAAGAAAACAACAGAAAAAATTCAAACAATAGAGATTGAAAGAAAACAAAAGAAAACTTTGAAACCCCTTTGTTTAATTTGAAATTTCTAGAAATTTGAGTTCATAAAATTGTGGTTAAAAGAATCTCTTCTATTGTAAATTTCTATTGAAAATTTTCCCAATTTGTTTGAAATATGGGAATGGATATATATATATAATATATATATACACTCTAAATATATATATATACATATATTATACATATATGTATCTTGTTTTTTTTATTTCATTATGATTCTGTGTAATTATTTTTGGGAAATTTACCCAGAAGGAAACAGGGGACGCTCTATTTTCTATTTGTTTTTTTATGCAAAAAAAATAAAATAATGGTTGTGAGGGGGGGGGGGGTGGCGGCAGTCATGGCTGCCACAGCCATACCCTGTGGAGGGCGTTGTTGTGGCAGCGCTCCCCACAAACGGTGTGAGGGAAGTGCTACCATAGGCCGTAGCCTCCACACAGGGAGGTTGGGTGTAGCCTTGGTTGCGTCCCCTCTCCTGTGGGTGGGTTGACTTCCCAATCAATAAACTTTATTTTAATTTTTTTTAATTATATGAATATAATATATATATATATATATATTATATATATATATAATATATGGTTATATTTTTTATTTTAATATTATTAATATATATAATATATATATATATATATATTATATATTATATATTTTAAATAATTGGAAATTATTTAATAATTGGATTTGGAATTTTAATTGGGTGATTTTAAATGTTTATTTAAATAATAATTATATGTTTAAATATATATATATTTAAAATATATATATTTAAATATAATTATATTTAAAATATATTTATATTTAAATATAATTATATTTAAAATATATTTATATTTAAATATAATTATATTTAAAATATATTTATATTTAAATATAATTATATTTAAATATAATTATTTCAAGATGGTTATTTTATCGTAATTGGTGCAAAGAAAAAGGGGGAAGATTGGTTTTGTTATAAAATGATTTATTTAAAATATTGATTTTGATCATGTATAAATTGAGAAAATGGAATAAACTTATCAGTTTTATGTCATTGCTTTGCTTGGATTTAGGAAATCCTAACAATAGTATTTAGTTGCCGGGAATGCTTCCTAAGTGATGTTTTCTTTCATTCTCGGTGTTGGGCAATGGAGTTATTGTTTATGTAAGTTTTGATTTTAAAATTAGTGCTATTGTATTTTGGAAATTAAGATTAGTGCAATGAATAAATGTTTGTTAAGGGTTAGGGTTGTAATTGAAATGAACATGGTTAATGTGTTTACAACGACTTGTTTGATTTGATGAAATCTTGAAGTTCTTGTAAAGGATTTGTTAAATGTCAGGATTATGTACGTAGTTAAGTTATATGGATTATAATTAGAAGCAAAAGTGATGATATTAAATATGTGTAAAAAAAAAGGGTTATTTTATTACGATATTATAATAGGTGGAATGTTATTCAAAAGTCTTATATTCTATTGCCTTAAATGGTGAATAGGGAATGTTGTTGGTTTTCTAGATTACAAGGAATAGAAAGAGTTAATAAAAAAAAATCATACTGATTAGAACTTATATGAATAGTTAAAAGATTAAGCATATGATGTATATAGGTACTCTGGTTCTTGTTTATGAGAAAGGTCGTTATGTCAAAATACATCTTTAGTTATTTAAGGAACGTTTATTTATATGTTTGTTTATTTTAAGCGAATTTGTGTTGGCATTGTATGGGAAATATTGTTATGATTGTAAATTTATGAGTGTACTTTGGTAGTGTTGAGTTTTGTTTCTAAGAGGTTAGGGAACTCTTTGATTGAGTTATTGTTATGTAAGTCTTCCAGATTGGGGTATCTTTCAATTTTGTGGGTTGTCATAATTTGTTAGTCAACCGTTGTATTTTCTTGGGTAGGGTGTATAGTTGTATCTAGTTGTTTCACCCGATTTCCACGAACGAGGATGGTTTGTGCCTCTTTTGGAAGGAGTGGTTTATGTGTTTGTTGGCTCCAGTGTTTGGAGAGGGTTTTGACTTTTTTGGCCTCCTGTGTTGGAGTGGCTTTTCATTATATGTTCCTCCTAGAGTTGGAGTGGTTTTATCTTGTTGGTATGTAGTTGAGATTCTCTTGTTGATTGGTTTTGTTTGGTATGTTGTTATGTAGAAGAGTGGCTTCTATTAGGGGCCAGAGCCCAAAGTGGTAAACTGGGAAACCTTCAGAAGTGGTTTAATCAAGTGATAACTAAATTAATGTACTTAGAAGTTAGGTAGTATTTCACACTAATTAAGATAATTGAGCCTTGCTCATGGACGCAAGGGCTTGTATAGACTTGGGATGGGACGGGAAGGCCTCGAATGGCAAGGTTATCTATCTTGTCCTTACAAGAGGTATTTGATTCCATATGAGTGAGTATGGGTGCTGAGATTCGGTAGAGGCCACCAGGACAACCCATAGTGGGGGTCGGAGCCTATGAAGATTCCCAGAGGAGATCCCATGTTGAGCTATGTGATGACACTTTTTCTACAACAACAGGTGGTACGTGATGTTATGTGTATGGTCTTCTTATCATACTCGATCTGTTTTATTTCTAGAAGTAATGTGACCTATGTTAGTGATGTTGGAGTTGTACTTGTGTTATCCTTATGGATGTATGGTTCATGTGTTTGGTTGTGTCAGTGTGAGTTAGCCTGTGTCTAGGGGTGGATGGTCTTGTCTAGAATTCCTTGTTACTATCTCCTAGCACGGGGGGTGAGCCTTCGGGTATCACATGGTTGGGTGGAACGTGTACCTTAATTTGTTGGGTCATCTTCTTGTTCGTGTGGATGATATTTCCAGTTGGAGAGCTCGTGGGATCTAGTACTTTCATGCTTTATTATGTTTTGTTATTATTGTAATTTATTACCCCTCTTACATCGAGGTGGAAGCTATAATTTGTAACCTTGTTTATTGGAATTACCTCATTCAAGGAATGAGTGTTGTAATCTTATTGTAAACTATATTATTGGAAGGATGTGGTATCTCTTATGCCTTTGATGTAATTTTATCATGTATGGAATGTATGTGTATTTAATTTGTTACGTAATTAAATGTTATGTTTTTTATTCATGTTTCTTGTTTGGGTTTTAAGTAATCTTAGTCTCGTAACATTAGAGGTTGTTGGAAATGGATAGTAATCTTGCATATTAATTGTACTTTAAAAAAAAAAAATCATATGTTTGAGTAGTTAATTGTAGCTTCCTCTAGAGTTGCGTGGCAGGGCGTTACACATGGTATCAGAGCCCGGGTTTAAACACTGGGTACTCTAGGATAATGTGGAACCCATTAAGCTGTTAGTTGTGTAGGTTATACTTTGGGCACTATGAGCCGTGGCGTTGACCTAGGTGCTTTGTTCGTTGGTTTATGTTTTCCTTTTTAGGTTGATCTCACTTGTCTACCCAGAAGTTGTGAGGTGGTGTAGGTCCAATGGTGCAGGAAGCCAATGGAAAGGATAGGACCCTCGGTGTAGTGCGCAATGCACCGATATCCTTCCTACTAGAAGAATACATTATGGAAAATTGTGTAGTGTGTGAATTTGGTGTGTTGTGTGTGGTGGATGACAACCAGTTTTGTTGTTATTTCTGCCCCTTGCATGTCTTGTTGATGAATTCTTTGGTTGGGGTTAGTTAGGCCTGCGAGCCTGCCAAGAAGTGTGTTTTGATTGGTCTCCTTCTTGATGCATGGCTCTTTCGTTGTGTAAAGAGTTATGACCCTTGAATGGTGCCTGAGTGTGGTTATAGTGTGTTTGTTGGGTGTGTTCCAAGTACTTTTTTGGCGAGATAGTCATAGGACCTCTTGCCTTGAGTGCCTTAGTATGGCATTTTAGAGGGTTGATTTTTCCAACCTTGACGTGAGTTGTGGAGGAATGATGCCTCCTAGGTCTTGCCTTACCCTTCAAGATTGGAGTGATTCCCTTGGTTGAGACTCTTTCGAGGTTGATATTGATTACTTCCCTCTATCCTATGTTGTGGGCGAGCATGTTGGACCTTAGCTTGTTGGTGGGTTGCAGGTGACATGTATTGCCTAAAATTACCCTTGCTTGGTTTCTCTGCTCATGTTGTGGGAAGGTCTGTTTGACCTTGAGGGTGCCAAGAAGTTCCTTTGGTGTATATTCTCTTCTAGAGTTTTGTTGTTTTTCTTCACCATGCAAGTATCTGATGCATGTTTTCTTGTGCTTTACCTCATTGTGCAAGTGATTGCCTGATTGACCCTATGTGGTTTTGGAGTTTCTTTTGCATGTTATATTGTTTTGAAATTGTGAAATATAGTAATAGAAAATGAATGATCATGTTGTTAGTTCATAGAGATTTGTGCATACTCTCATATGATTGATGCATCTGTGTGAAAGTGATCGTGTGATGATGAAACCATGATTGCATTCGTTCCTATGTTAGAACTGTAAATAACTCTTGTCTTCTCTCTCTTCCCATTGGTTTAACGAAGATGCCTGTCCTTGAGTGTGTGGTGTATTGAAACCCATGGTATGTTGTATCTTATGAGAAAATGCTTATGTATTCATGAAGGTTTGTCTTATTAGATCAAACCTTGGGTAAAGGACCTAAGTCCCCAAGTTGCATTCATAATCATGGAAAATTTATAATATGAATAAAAAAAATCGTTTTGCAATAAGTAAAAGTTTAGAGAAAAGGGATTAGTGAAACCATTTCATGTTAATGATAATTGCATAATAGGTGCATCTTGTTGGTGAGGCCTATAGTCCCCAACTTTATTGTTAAGTCTTAAGAAGTCATGAGATGTTAAATTATTGTACCTGGCTTTAAAATGAAAAATGGTAAATTTATGTTGAAGTGTTGTATACCTTGTCTTGGGTAAACATTGTAATGCTATTGTACTATGTGTGGGAAATAAATGTGGGTATCATATGTGTGTAGTATGGTGATTTACCACTTGAAAAAAAAGTGAATGTGAATGTGAGAGTTATCATGGCATTGTTGATTTACTCCTTGTAGCACTATGATATTTGGTATGGATTATCTGTGATGGACTTGGCTTTTAGGTTCATGGATTCTTGTATCATGGATTAGTATGATGCTTTCCGGTGTCCAGGTGGACCCATGTGTGGCCTTGTGATGATTCCTGGTGATGTGTATTGATGCATATGTGTATTATGTATGTTAATCCTTGAATATGTGGTTTGGAGATTTGGTTGGTGGTTGCTTCACTATGTTGATTTGTATAGATTGACAATGTGTTTGGTTGGGTTGATTATAGCATGGGTTGCTATTGTTTTATGTTGCGGTGTGGAGTGGTTTAGTTTTGGAACCATTGATTATGTGTGATTTTATGGAGTTTGTACTAGGGGTACTTGCAAGCTTCCAGGAGTAAGCCTGACCCTTGGGGGGAGGATGTAATACCCCTCTGTTTTGCTTTCTGGTTGGACAGTGTGTCCTTGTTTGCTTGGATATGTTTTTTTTTATTGAGATACTTTATCATGTGTGAGTTATTTGATCGCTATTTATAGAGTGGTAGTCTATTTGTGTGATGTGATGTATCTTATCTGATGCTTTATTTAGCATGTTTTAATTGGTGTAATTATGATTAGTTATTGTAACATGTTATTTCATGAGATAATTGTTTATGATGGAACTGTCAGTCTATGATGAGTGTATTGGTGAAGGGGACGAGATCGCATCACTCGCTTGCGAGTGCCCTACGATTCTGGGATTTCCTCTTCAAGGTGTGTTTATTATGTTATATATATGCATGTTCGATATATACTCTTTGTTCACAGGTTGACAGGTACAGGACATCAACTCCACCTGGTTTCACAGGGTTGAGCGTGTCCATTGGCCAATGGTATTCGATTGGGAGATAGTAGCTAGGTTTTCCATGCCAAGTCATCACCCTGGTCATAGTGTGTCATCAGTTGGTGTCTGGTATGTTGTTAAGTCTTGTCATCTTTGAAGTTTTGATAGGTTGTTATCGTTGGGAATTATATGTGAAAATCAATGTTTAAAAAGGTTTAAATGATTAGTTATGAATTTTAGATTAAAGTGGTTAAAAGCTTTAATTTAATTTAATTGATTTAATTTAAATTCTTGTGGTGAAGTAATTTAATCATAGTGGTTAAATTTATTGCATTATCTAAATAAACTATTTAACTAAATGTTATTTTGTGAGCAAATAAATAAATTAACTAAATCTATTTTGTTGGAAATAGATTAAACAATTAAATTCATTTAGAAATTCAAGTTTTGGTTTTAAAGATTAAAGTTGCTTTGAAAAGTGCATATATAAAATGAATTTAAGTTATTTGAAAATTGAAATTTTGTTTTAAGTTATTTAAAAAATTCATAATATCTCCAAATGGCCATAACTTTGTTGGATGAGATATTTTTAAAAAAAAGTTGACTTAATTTGGGGAGGATTTTTAAGAAGCTATGGAATTTCATTTTTAAATTTCAATTTCAATTTGGGAAAAAAAAGGGAGGAGAGATATTTTTATTAGGGGGATTTTAATTTTCAATTTTTGTGGAGAGAAAAGGGGTATGAAAGAAAGAAAGAGGGTTTTTTGTTCTTGTTGGATCCAATCTGGGATTTGAGGTGGAGACTTGGAAGAAGATCTGGAGTGTTGCATTGGCAAGAAGCTCAGCATCAAATTGTCTCTTCAATCTTCAAGATCACAGGTTCTTTTCTGTTTATTTGTTTTGAAAATTAGATTTTCAATTTTGGAAAAAACTTGTGTATAAACAAAATTGAAAACCTCTATTGAAATCATGGAAGAAGAAAACAATAGAAAAAATTCAAACAAAAGAGATTGAAAGAAAACAAAAGAAAACTTTGAAACCCCTTTGTTTAATTTGAAATTTCCAGAAATTTGAGTTCATAAAATTGTGGTTAAAAGAATCTCTTCTATTGTAAGTTTCTGTCCAAAATTTTCCCAATTTGTTTGAAATCTAGGAATGGATATATAATATATATATATATACACACTGTAAATATATATATATACATATATTATACATATATGTATCTTGTTTTTTTTTATTTCATTCTGATTTTGTGTAATTATTTTTGGGAAATTTACCCAGAAGGAAACAAGGGATGACTCTATTTTTTATTTTCTTTTTTTATGCAAAAAAAAAAAATTAATGGTTGTGAGGGGGGGGCGGGGTGGGTGGCAGTCATGGTTTCCACAGCCATACCCACCTGTGGAGGGTGTTGTGGTAGCGCTCCCCACACACAGTGTGGGGGAAGCACTACCACAGGCAACGCAGCCTCCACACAGGGGAGACTGGGCACAGCCTTGGCTACGTCCCCTCTCATGTGGGTGGGTTGACTTCCCAATCAATAAACTTTATTTTAATTTTTTTTACTATATGAATATAATATATATATTATATATATATAATATATATATTATATATATATATATAATATATGGTTATATTTGTTATTTTAATATTATTTAATATATATAATATATAATATATATATTATATATTATATATAATATATATATTATATATTATATATTATATATAATATATAATATATATATATATATTATATATTTTAAATAATTGGAAATTATTTAATAATTGGATTTGGAATTTTAATTGGGTGATTTTAAATGTTTATTTAAATAATAATTATATGTTTAAATATATATATATTTAAAATATATTTATATTTAAAATATATTTATATTTAAAATATATTTATATTTAAATATAATTATTTCAAGATGGTTATTTTATCGTAATTAGTGCAAAAAAAAAAGGGGAAGATTGGTTTTGTTATAAAATGATTTATTTAAAAGATTCATTTTGATCATTATGTATAAATTGAGAAAATGGAATAAACTTATCAGTTTTATGTCATTGCTTTGCTTGGATTTAGGAAATCCTAACAATAGTATTTAGTTGTCAGGAATGTTTCCTGAGTGATGTTTTCTTTCATTCTCGGTGTTGGGAAATGGAGTTATTGTTTATGTAAGTTTTGATTTTAAAATTAATGCTATTGTATTTTGGAAATTAAGGTTAGTGCAATGAATAAATATTTGTTAAGGGTTAGGGTTGTAATTGAAATGAACATGGTTAATGTGTTTACAACGACTTGTTTGATTAGATGGAATCTTGAAGTTCTTGTAAAGGATTTGTTAAATGTCAAGATTATGTACGTAGATAAGTTATATGGATTATAATTAGAAGCAAAATTGATGATTTTTTTTTATACTGCAGGAATTGGGTAGCACGACCCCCTATAAACTGCAGTGCACCTGGTAAACTTTTTAACGTGACCGGCGATGCTGGCTTGACATGCCCTCCAATACCATGGGGGTGGGGGAGACTAGACCTCATGACCAACCTCCTGCAACAAGAAAGATTTAGCCAACCGAGCTAGGGCCCCAACCCCAAAATTGATGATATTAAATATGTGTAAAAAAAAGGGTTATTTTATTACGATGTTATTATAATAGGTGGAATGTTATTCAAAAGTCTTATATTCTATTGCCTTAAATGGTTAATAGGGAATGTTGTTGGTTTTCTAGATTACAAGGAATAGAAAGAGTTAAATAAAAAAAATCATACTAATTAAAACTTATATGAATAGTTAAAAGATTAAGCATATGATGTATATAGGTACTCTGGTTCTTGTTTTATGAGAAAGGTCATTATGTCAAAATACATCTTTAGTTATTTAAGGAACGTGTATTTATATGTTTGTTTATTTAAGCAAATTCGTGTTGGTATTGTATGGGAAATATTGTTATGATTGTAAATTTATGAGTGTACTTTGGTAGTGCTGAGTTCTTTTTCCAAGAGGTTAGGGAACTCTTTGATTGAGTTATTGTTATGTAAGTCTTCCAAATTGGGGTATCTTTCAATTTCGTGGGTTGTCGTAATTTGTTAGTCAACCGTTGTATTGCCTTGGGTAGGGTGTATAGTTGTATCTAGTTGTTTCACCCAGTTTCCACAAACGAGGATGGTTCGTACCTCCTTTGGAAGGAGTGGTTTATGTGTTTGTTGGCTCCAATGTTTGGAGGGTTTTGACTTTTGTGGCCTCCTGTGTTGGAGTGGCTTTTCATTATATGTTCCTCTTAGAGTTGGAGTGGTTTTATCTTGTTGGTATGCAGTTGAGATTCTCTTGTTGATTGGTTTTTTTTGGTATGTTGTTATGTAGAAGAGTGTCTTCTGTTAGGGGCCAGAGCCCAAAGTGATAAACTAGGAAACCTTCAAAAGTGGTTTAATCAAGTGATAACTAAATTAATGTACTTAGAAGTTAGGTAGTATTTCACACTAATTAAGATAATTGAGCCTCGCTCATGGACGCAAGGGCTTGTATAGACTTGGGATGGGACAAGAAGGCCTCGAATGGCAAGGTCATTTATCTTGTCCTTACGAGAGGTATTTGATTCCGCATGAGTGAGTATGGGTGTTGGGATTCAGTAGAGGCCACCAGGACAACCCATAGTGGGGGTCAGAGCCTATAAAGATTCCCAGAGGAGATCCCATGTCGAGCTATGTGATGACACTCTTTCTACAACAACAGTTGGTACGTGATGTTATGTGTATGGTCTTCTTATCATACTCGATCTGTTTTATTTCTGGAAGCAATGTGACCTATGTTAGTGATGTTGGAGTTGTACTTGTGTTATCCTTATGGATGTATGGTTCATGTGCTTGGTTGTGTCAGTGAGAGTTAGCCTGTGTCTAGGTGTAACACCCCTTCGTTTTGGCTCCTTTATTAGCAGTGTTCTTCTTTGTTTGTTGTTTTGTTTATACTGTGACTTTGGAACTTGGTTTCTCTTTGATTGCGAACTGTTAAGCAATGCCTATGTAATATTTTAATGTGATTGTATTTTACTCTGATGTTATCCTTATGGCATGCTTTAGATTAGCTTAGCAAATATTTGATTTAATGATGTTTTATGTTGTTGATCATATCATTGATGTTATAATCGTTAGTTAGTAATTGTGTATTGGTGAAGGGGACAGGATTGTATCACTCGCTTGCGAGTGCCCTACAATTTTGAGATTTCCTCTTCATAGTGTGTTTGATCATATTATATATATATGCATGTTCGATGTACTCTTTGTTCGCAGGTTGATAGGTACATGACATCGACTCCACCTGGTTCATAGGTTTGAGCGTGTCCATTGACCAATGGTAATCGATTGGGAGATAGTAACTAGGTATTCCGTGCCAAGTTGTCACCCTAGTCATAGTGTGTCGTCGGGTTTTTGTCGGGTTAGTTGTTTTAATTTGGTCCTTTTCACCTTGAGTATTTATTTAATTTCAAATTAAAGAGGTTATTAAATGGCTTTTGAAGTTAAAAATGATGTTTAAATGTATCTAGTTGCAATGTTGAAATGTTATTTATTTTATTGATTAATTTGATTTAATTAATAAAATAATTTTTAGTTTATTGATTAACTAGGTTATTGGTGATAAATTAAATGAAATAGTTGTTTGGCATTATTGTATATTTAGATTCAAATTTAAAATGAAAATGGAAATCATGTTGGATACTTAAAGTTAAATTAAAAGAAAAATAGAAATGTGTTTTAAATTTCACTTTTTGAAATTGTAGATAAAATTAATTCTTTGCAAACTTGGAATTCTTTTGTTTAAAAGAAATTTTCAAAAATGCATAAGATTTGAAATAGAAAGTAAAATTGTTTTAAATTTAAAAGAAATGGAAATACCCCCAAATTTTGCAATAAATTTAGTGGGTGGGATATTTTAGGCATTTGACCAAAATTGGGGAAAGTCTATTTGGAGAAATGGCTATTTCATTTTGGTTTTCAATTTGGAAATTGTGGAAGAAAAGAGGAGCAAGGATTTGGCTTTTGTTCTTGGAAATCTTGAAGAAGGAAGGGGATTTCTTGGTGGGCTGGAAAAGATCTGAAAGCACCATTTGAATCCTTCTATTTGTGGAGAAAAAAACCAAGTTCCTCCTTTATTTATGTTTTCATTTTGAAATAAGTTTCAATCTTTGTTATGCTGTGTGAAAATCTTTAAACTGTTGTTTGGAATTTCAATAATAAAAACCCATATGAAATCTTGTTTGAGAACTTGCAAAATCTTGTTGAAATCTAGAAGACAAAAAGAAATAGATTCTTGTAGAAAATGGAAAATGAAACAACAAGAAAGATTCATCAATAGAAAATAGAATTAGAAACAAAAGAAATCAAAATACCTTGAATTGTATTTGAGAAATTTTCATTTTCATTGAAATTAAGTTTTGACTATGTGTGTTTTTCTAAAAATAATTTACCCAATTTGGGCTGTGAAATGAAATTTAAAAAAAACTATATATATACTTCTTTTGCATATAAATTTATATGTTTTTAGTGGGAAGTGTTTCATTTAAAAGAAATTGTTTTTTATACAAAAATATTTTTGTCATTTAAGTCTGGAAATTTTTCTGTGTCTTTTGTCCCCCTAGAATGTTTTTCTGTGTGCAGGGGAGGGAGTTTTTTTTAATTTTTGAAATATTTTATAACAAAAAAAAATGTATTTAAAGAATTTTTTTTAATTTTCTAGTGATGTTTGAGGTGGATTTTGTGATGGGGTCGAGTAGCTTCTAGGATCAAATTCTTTTTGCTTGGAATTACTCATGGTAGATGATTTTTTTTTTGTTTCATGTCTTTCTTTTATTGTGATCTCGTTGTTACCATAAATTTTGGATCAACTATGGGAAAAGTGTGTTGGGATTTGTATTGTTGGAACTCTCTAGTTGATTCAAATTTTGGTAGAAGTGTGCCTCTAAGGTGTTTAGTACCAATTATGTGAGTGGATGATGAAGGGGGTGATGATGTGGAAGATGAACTTCTAAATTTTGGACAACACTAGACTAAAGGTTTGATGTTTATTATTTTGGATAAGGATGTTAATGAACTTGTTGATCCTAAGAGTAGACTTGTGACTTTTAGGATAGAATTTTTCAAAAGGATGTTGGTTAACTTAACTAAATGTATGAAAAAGGATTAATTTACACACATATATCTAAACTAGGTGATTGGTTGATGAAAGCTTAAGTCTAGGAGGTTGTTGTGTCCAAAATCTACAATTGTTTGTGAGATGAGATGTCAAAATATTTTGATATGAATGTGATGGATTGATCCTAATGTTTTGAATCTAAGAGAGACTTGTTTACAAGATCAAGGTAGTGAAAGACATGATTTTCCCTTGGAGTGATAACCCTAAGAAATGAATGTTTTTTTGAAGGTAACACTTTGATACAATGATTTGGTATGCATTTCCTTGTTTTCTCTTTATGTTGTTTGGAAGCCAAGGTGTTTTAGAAAATGAATTCAAGATGTACCTACTTTGTCGGTTTAGTTGAGTTAATCTTTGGTTAATGAGATTTATTTTACCATGTCAAATGTCATGATTAAGTTTAAACTAAGAATGGCTATAACAAGGAAAAATGTTTTCCACAAAAGCTTGATATTGTGAAAATCAAAGAGCTAAGCCATAGTTCTCTAAGTTAACTTTGGTATAAGTGAGTAGAGATATGGTCAAATATATTGGGAAACCTTTAATATATTATTTTGAAAAAACAAGATATATTTAGATGTATGCAACAATATATTGTCCTTGAAGTGCACTCACATATAAGCAAAGGGTTTGAAATTTTTGACCAAGTTGATGTTTGTTTGAGTTGTTTGAACTCCAAGAAATGTGTTTAACTGACTCAATGGGTATGGGAGATATTTCACAAGTCTTCTTCCATAATACTTACTAGTATGGTTCAAAAAAATTAGTCACTTTACAATCTAGAGGAATAAAGGTACATCACTTCTTAGTAGGCTTACCTCACCCCTGAAGGAATGATTTTAAATCTAAAATTATAGAGGGGTCAAATAGGCCATAAATATACCGTCTTTACATGCCCAACTTTGTACAAGAGAATGAACTCATAAGCTTTATGCCTCAACTATAAATCAAACGTGGTAAGTAACTTCTAGGAGTAGTGTGCCTCCCATGTACTACTTCAAAGGACATTTCAAGAAACTTGGTTGGCTTCTAGACAAAGGTTTGTAATGACAACCATGAACACTAGATGCATGCATCATATGCAAACCACTTAAGGCTTTAGCCGTCTTGTACAACCCATTACGTTTGTACAAGGAGTGAGGCACAACATGGAATTATCACCCAAATTTAAGCTACTTTCTTTCAATTTTGAAAACTTTATATAGCCCATCGGTAAACATGATTTTAGGGTCACTTACGAGTTCTCCATTGTGGGATGTATCTCATAGGCATGCCCTTATCTAATAAAGACAAGAAAATTCTATTTCTCTTCACACTAGATTGTATGAAGCGTAAGGGGAGTGGATACGTAGCAAATCCTTGGGGTGACTCAAAATTTGTAAACTTAGAGTGTTTCTCCTCACCCAATATCACACAAAGCGCAAGGGAAGAGGATATGCACTAAAAGATTACACAAGCATGGAAAGCACAAAATACATTGATTCATTTTAATGCACCAAAATAGATGTTATGTTTATTTTAATTGCACCAAAATGGAGTGTAAGTTTGTGTTCAATTTTAAACCAACATTGCAATGTGAGGATGTTTGGGTTCAATTTAGCCAAATTTTGAAAAAAAAACTCAAAGCATTTGTAAGTTTTAAATCCAAAATTGAAAACTAGTGGTCCTAAAGAATGAAATTAAGTAGCAAGATGGGTTATATCATCCCATGAGTGTTTAGAACACTTTTACAATAAAGATCAAATGATACTTTGCTCCATTACTTCAATATTTTATGTTCCTCTCCAAATAGTTAGCCTTACAAAAGAAAAAGAAAAAAAAAAGAAGTTAGTAAATGATCAAAGAGTAGATTAATTTGAAAATTCAAAGCAGACATAAAAATTTAACTCTATGTTTAACCTGACAATTGTGTCGCTCTATTATTCCTACAATTGCGTCATTGTTTGACAAATGTGTCGCTCTGGTGAACTTCAACAACATCACTGTATCAAAAACCAAAGAGGTCAATTGTGCTAGAATATGGAAAAATGCATCGTTGTTACAATTGCATCACTCTGGTTCACCTACAATCACAAAAAAATGTAGAATTATCAATTATGTCAATAAAGTAAATACACTGCTACAATAGCATCACAATATTTCAATTGCATCACTCTAGCCAAATAAAAATTGTGCACCAATGCAAATAATTGAATCACTTTCTAATTGTGTCACCCTACTTTAATATAGTTGCATCATTGGGCCCTACAACTTGCAAATCACAAAAAACTCAAGAAAATTTCATCAAATCTAGTTAGTAAAGCCCTCCTTCTAGTGCCATAATGTGAGCATGATCATAACCTAAGATAAACATGGTTGATCCACAAGAAATAAACTAAGATCTAATTAGTTAAGTCAAGCTCTAATGAAATACTCGAAAACATCAAATAAAGAATTCATTAAAGAAGAAACTAACTATAAATGCATAATGGAAACCAATCTAATGCCTCAAAACTCATCCCATTGGGGGATTAGTGTTCCATTGATGTGGAATTTCAGCCCTTTCCCAACCCCTTAGTTGAAACAAGCTTCCAAATGGATTCCATTGGTGAAGATTGATGAAAATGGATGCAAAAGTTAAGCTAAAATGGATATTAAATGCTAAAATGCTAATGGAGAATGCTCTAAAATTTAGTATAGTCTAGTTAGTACTCTAAATGAAAGTGGATCCTTTTCTTATAGAAATGAGGACTATTTATAGGAGAAATAGTTGAATTAATGGTCAAGATTGATTTGATCAATCAATGGATGAAAAGAAATGAGAGGAGATGGCATGGATCAAGGATTCCCATCAATGGATGAGAATACAAGTTGACAAGGATCAAGGATTTTAATCAATGGCTCTCATTGATTTGAAGAAGCACGCTTCCTAAAAATTAGGAAGTTGTTACAAGATATTTCCCATTTTGGAGGAGTGCAAATGGAGGAATATTTCAAGGAAATATTCCCTTGCAAGTGGGAGGGTGAGAGAAATTAGTTAATTAAGTAATTTACAAAACTATTTAATTGTGCAAGATGGAGGAAATTAGGATTTTAACTAAATAATTTATTTATTTAATTAAAGGGGGATAATAACATTCAATTAAATAATTAGGATTACTTAATCAAATGAGAAGACTTAAAAATTTTAATTAAATAATTCACACTACCCAATTAAATGAGATGAAAATTAGTGTGAAAGGGGGTGAATTAACCTAATAAAAATGATTATTATATTAATAGATGAAAATGATGTATTTAATTAAACAATGAAAATTATTTAATTAAACGATCAAAAAGAGATGGTTCAGGATGAAACAGTGTTAGTAATCAAATTCAAATGTGCAATATCGATTAGGACAATTTTAAGTGTCTACAATAAGCTTGTTGCAAAAGGAAGTGGGATAGAAAGTAATGTGTACAATCTCAGTGAGATCAAAAGAAAGAAATGTCTCTTGGGATAGAAAGATGAAAGTTAGCTTTGGCATAGAAGGATCGGTCACAAAAATTTGGATCATCTTGTGAGGATTAGTTCCAAACAAGCAATAAGATATATGCCTAAAATTGCAAAGCCCTCATGCACTCTCTACAAGGAATTTCAAGAAGGAAAATTAACAAGAGCGAGATTTCCAACAAAGGAGTATCCCACTACAAATACATTGGAGCTAATTCATACATATTTGTGTGGATAAATGAGTACAAAGAGCGTACAAAGTAATAGTTACTTGATGATGCTAATTGATGATTTTTCTAGGATTTCATGTGTTACTTTCTTAAAATATAAATCAAAAGCCTTTGATAAGTTTAAAATATTCAAAGATTTGGTAGAAAAAGAGATTGAATATACAAACAATTTTTTATGATCTAATAGAGACAGTGAATCTACTTCTTATGAGTTTGAAGAATTCTATGAAAATATGGGATTATGATACATTACTCTATCACAAGGACTCCTTAGGAAAATGGAGTTGTTGAAAGAAAGAAAAGAACAGTTTAGGAAATGGAAATGACAATGTGGAATCAAGCTAAGTTGACTAATGTACATAGTGGAGAGAAGTTGGTCATATTGCAGTCTACATTCTCCATAGAGGAAAAATAAGAGTGAATAACACTAAGACACCTTATGGACTATGGAAATGCATACTAGCATGAGTCAAGAATTTCAGAATATTTGGAAGCAAATGCTACATCAAAAGAGATGAAGACAATTTGGGTAAGTTTGACTCAAGTTTTGATGTAGGTATATCTCTTGGTTATTCAACTAGAAGTAAGGCATATAGGTGCTACAATAAAATATTGGAGAATAGTATAGAAAGTGTTAATGTAAAAATTGATGAGACACTGGAAACTATAGGTTTGCATAAGATGATGATGACAATGATTTTGATGGATCATTCTCCATTAGTGAAGAAGATACAAAAAGTGGGCCTAAGAGATCAAATAACAAAACTTTGGCAAGATATGTTCATAGCTTAGATATTTATGAGACATAAATTATTGGAGATAAAGATAGCAAAGTTCTAACCAAAAGAAGGTTGGTAGGGATGAATGAATAAATAATTTTTTCTCTACTACCCAAAATTGAGACAAAATATTTTGCGGAAGCTAGTAAGGATGAGAATTGGATAGAAGCAATGAAAGAATAACCAAGCCAGATTGAAAAAATAAAACTTGGGAACTTGTTTCAAGGCCTAGAGACAAAAATGTTATTGGCACAAAATGGGTATTAAAAAATAAACTGAATGAAGATGGAAAGGTGATAAAAAAAATGAGGCAAGATTAGTTTGCAAGGGTTGTGATCAAGTGGAAGGTATTGACTTTGAGGAAACCTTTGCTCCAGTAGCTAGACATGAAGATTAGAATGTTTTTGGCATTATTTGCATTCAAGAACTTCAAAGTATATCAGATGGATGTCAAGTCAACATTTTTGAATGGAGACTTGGAAGAAGAATTCTACATTAAGCAACCAGAAGGATCTCAATTGTCTGAGGATTAGTATTTTGTCTGCAAATTGAAGAAAACACTGTATGGACTCAAATGACCCCCCAGGGCTTGGTATTCAAGACTAGATAAGTATTTGTAGTAGCAAGGATTCAAGAAAGTTATTTTTGATAGTAATCTATATATCAAAATAGAAGGTGATCATTACTTGATTGTTGTTGTTTATGTTGATGATATTATTTTTGGTGGTAGTAAAAACAAAATGTGTAAGGAGTTTGTTGATGAAATGCAAAAAGAATTTGAAATGTCTATGCTTGGTGAGTTGTCAATTTTCATTGGCTTACAAATCTCTTAGTAAGACAAAGGTATATTCATATCACAAACAAAGTATGCCAAGGAGATGTTAATTAAGTTTAACATGGAAAATTGCAAACTGGTTAGTACAAAGGTATGATTACTAGATGTAAGCTCAATAAGGATGATGAGCCTTTCACAACAAATCAAACTTTGTATAGATTAATGATTGGAAGTTTGTTATATGTAACTACATCTAGACTAGATATTATGCAAGTTGTATGTATGGTTGCAAGATTTCAAGTCGCACCAAAGGAGACACATGTGAAGGAAAATAAAATAATCTTTAGATTCTTGAAAGCTACTATAGACTATGTTTTGTGGTATCCAAGAAGCAAAAAAATCAAATTGACAACATATACAAATGTAGATTGGGATGGAAGTGTTGATGACACGAAGAGCACTCTAGTGGTGGTACATTCTTTCTTGGAGATAGTCTTGTATCTTGGTTGAGAGAAAATTAGGATTTAGTATCCTTATCTACTATAGAAGCATAATATATTGTAGCAGCATCATGTTGCACTCAAGTACTTTGGATGAAACAAACCTTGAGGGATATGAAAATTGAATATGATGAACCCATTTTATATTTTTGTGACAGTACAAGTGCAATCAATATTTTGAAGAATTAGATCTATAATGCATTATAGAAAAAATAATATATCAATCAAGCATCATTTTCTAAGAGAAAAGGTTACAAATAAAGGGGTTAAATTGGATTATTTTGAGACAAGAGAATATATTATGGATATCCTTACTAAACCTCTTCCAAAAGAAACATTTGAGTATCTTAGGTAGAAGCTAGGAGTGCTCTCCCTCCTCTTAATTCATAAGAGGAAGTGTAGGTTTAGGGGGAGTTATCAACGATTCATTCACCCAAAGTGATAATGTTGAAGGATCTAATAAAATCATCTAAATCTCTAAAGTTTGTATAAAGGAGACACTATTGTCATGTAACTCCCTAACACAAATAGCATTAATAGTTTATGGTAAAGTGTGGTAAGGCATGGTGGAGGGTAAAAGCACAAAGTTGTGTCAGACTTTCAGCCAACTTATCAGCACAACTGAATTTAAGTATCTCTAACTAAAAATCAATTTTGGTCAAACATATAATCTAGTAAGATTCATTCTAGCTAAGTTAGATACTTCCACAATTTTTTCAAATAAAATTGTTGGCTAAAAATATATGGAGCACCACTTTAAGTCTAATTTACCAAAAAAATAAAATTATTTGAAAAACTTGAAATTTCAATAACTCCTACTAATGTAAATAATATTTTTTTTAAAAATAAAAAATACCCTTTTGTAGATCCATAAGTGTAGTTTTCAAAAATATATTTATTTTAATAGTTTAATTATTTTTTATATTTTATTTTTTTATTTTTACTAAAATTAGATTATCAGTACAAAATATTAGGTTGATTACTTTGCCAAGGAAAAATACTAAAACTTATTAAAAAAAATGAAAAAAATATGATGCACTAGATAAAAGAATCTATTTTAAGATGGTATAATTTTTTTTCCATTTTAGATAAATAGTTAATATGAAAGTTGGCATCTGATGAAAACAATTGTTTTTTTATTCACGTACATTTTAATATTTATTTAAAAATATATATTTATCAAAATTGGAAGAAAAAAAAATAGTGCACTAAAAATTCAAATTATAAATACACAAAAAATTTGAAAGAAAAAAAATAAAATTTACTATAAAAAATTTGATGTCCCATGCAACTTCATTTTTCAGCATTTTATTAACAACTAACTTATAGTTTTAATTTATTAAAAACTAGTTTAAAAACAAATTTAATTTTTTTTTTAAATACAAACATAAAATATACTAAAAAATACATATTTTACTAGTTTACATCATTTCAAAATTCAAAACATATATGCCACTTTTTAGTGATTCAAGTTTAAAAATTGGATCAACATTGGCCACTACCTTTATAAAGTGTGACACAACTTTGTGCTTTTACCCTGGATGGATTGTATAACAGAAAAGAGAGAAATCTCAAAACTAAATACATTAAGAAGCTCTTTTCCATTGATGTCAAAGGGGGGGAAATTAATAAAATGATAATTACAAGGGAAGATAAAGATGAAATGACAAATAAAAGGGTAAGCAAGATGAAATAAAATGGCATTATTGTTGTGGTTTGTAATATCAATCAAGAGAGAGCTATTGTTGTTGATCATTTCTTTATTTTCCATCAATGACAAAGGGGGAGATTGTTGAATATAGTGTTTTCGTTGATGTCAAAATAGGGTGATTGATTAATGTGAAAGTGGTGTGACTGTCATTGATGTCATATAACAGTTGTGTCTATTGCAATTGTTGTAAAATATTAATGTTATTATTATTATTGAAAAAATAAAACATGGGAAGTCAAGGTACATATGGTATTGGTGGTCCCTATTTGTCTACTACCTTTATGGAAGTTTGGAAGTGTTTGTGGTAGTATTCTAAGGTTTGTTGTTCAAAAATAGATTTTACATTATATTGAACTATCATTGTTTTTGGTATGGCATTCTACCACTGGTAATTGTTATGGCTTGAATTTTGGAAGCTAACTAAGTCTACACATGAAGTATCTTAATTTACAGATTCAACATATTTGTATTACAGAGCTGTAAGATAGAAGTGACAGAGTGAAGTTTGTGTTTATTGGTATATTTTGTACAATATCTATGTGTTTGCACCAGAGAAGGGAAGCATGCACCAGCTATGAGGAAGCATGTGAAGCTAAAATAGGACCAATTAAGATCATAGAAGGAAGCACATGTCATCATCTTACACTGGTGGTAATGCATTTGATTTTGGGTTGAGACAACCACAAATTTCATCATTTTGAATTAAGGTTTATCCTTGGCTAAGATGGCTTATTGTGGATGGTGTTAAAGGGTCCTAGGCTAAAATTTAGATGTTAACATTATGGAATGGATATAAATATATATATATTGTGAATATTTTCATGAAAATATGAGTGAGTGTGTGAGTGAGAATAGAGTATGTGTAAAATGTATGAGTAATTGAAGTGTGGGCTAAAAAGAGAAGTCAAGCGTGTTGAGTGAAATTGAGATATCATCACAGGATGTGTTTGCCTAGTAAAGTTGAGCATATTGCATGTGAAATCAAATCTATATTTCTTTCTATAATATGATGTTGAAGCCTCCTAATCTAAGTTGGTTCTCAGTGACTTTGTCGTAACTCAATCATAGGGGATTGGTGTCTCCTGTAGGTTGGTGCCTATAAATCAAAATTCAATGGAATTGGTGTCTCCCTTTAGGGTTTTAATTTCTATGGGTTTGTGCTTGTAAAATTATTATGTTCTATATTATTTTTATGAGGTTAGATTTGGGCAATAGTTCCAAGCAACTTTTCTCATCGTAGTTTTTCCCTTCTAGGTTTCCACATAAATTTGGTGTTCTTTTGTGTGAATTTTTTTATTATTTGTGTTACTATTGGTTATGTTTACATAATATTTGAATGTGGTGGTTTAAATTAAAAAGTATTAAATATTGATTCACCCTCCTCTCAATATTTGTGTTTCTAACAATAGAAAGTTTCATTAAGGTTATTTATTGTACCTTTTATGAATATCCTAGCAAGGTTTCCCCCCCAAGTGTCATTATTAAATAATTTTTTGGGATGGTGAGAGGATATCTCACTAAGGACTTGATTAATGAGTCGGTAAGGATGAAGAGAAATTTTAGTTCTTTCCAAGATAGGATACTAGATATCAAGGAAACAAAAAAAATGTTTCTAAAAAATATCTCAACTAAGAGAGTTGAGGTCTAGCACACAACCACTCCAAATTCTAATCTAGTAGTGGAGGCATTAAATTAGTTATAGGTGTAGTTCCTAGATAAATAAGTGTGAGTCAAATCATAACCACAAGATCATATCATCACCTCCTTCTTCCTTGGTGTTTTATGCCTTATTTGGGTCATTCCTTTTTTTAGGCTAGGTTAGTTAATTATACACTTAATGTAAATAATGTAATTCTTGGAAGTTGTGAGATTTAATCCTAGGGATTAAATTTACCCTAGGATGACATGATTTTATAGTAGCTAATTTGGGTGCCTAAAGGAGGTTATTTATTAAAATTTTAGAAGTTATTTTAGGGGTTAATACTTTTGGAGAAACAAGAAAACTATTGATTTTTTGTTGGAATCTTGATGAAAGTTGTAATCTAATTTTTTTTTTTAATTTCAAAGGATTGTAAAGACTATTTTTGAAGTTTCTTTTCCTTTGTAGTGATGTGTTATATTTTATTTCCTTTAAGTTAAAAAAACTTAGTAAAACATGTTAAAATGCTAACAATAGGGTTGTTTATAAAATATATGCATGAAATATGGTGATTTTATACATCTAACTCAAATATCTTTGTTCCAAATTCGATAGATTCTTTCACTTATATTGTTAGTGATCATGTGAATACTAATCATTACATTATATTTTTATCTAAATTCATCAAAATGATGAGTTAAGGATAAAGAACATGTCATTGTCTTGATTTATTTTATGTTCATTTTATATTTATTTTCTTGGAAACCCTAACTTCTTTTGAACCTTTATATTTTTTACATTTATATTTAGATTAAAATTAACTTGAAAATATAATAAGATTAGAATAGAGGTAAAGCACAAATATTTTTTATGTGACAACATAACTTGATTAATTTTCTAGTTAAGAATATTTGAATTGTTGGCTATACTCATTTTTTCTTATCTTGATTCTTATCCAATCCCCTTGTTAAACAAATCACATAAGCCACTTATCTTTTCCAACACTATCAAGACCTCACATAAAAGGGACCTTGGTTTTGATTTATACCTAGGATTTATCAACTTTTTAGGAGTAGTGTGGGTAAGTGCATGGATCTGTGACACAATTTTGACTCTTACGATGCCACTTTTTTTTTAAATCAGTAAAATCTTATTTGTACGAGAAAATGAAGATAGTTACGCTCAAAATTTCAAGATGCAACAAGAACAAGAGTTGAAGTGCTCCAAGTCTAATTTCTAAGCTACTAATTCTCTTTGAAATTATTGAAGATTAAGGGTCTCAAAAAGGGGGGGGCAAAAGAGGTCTTATTTTTATCAAAAAAAATAGCATAGCATTTGAGCCCCCCCCCTTTTTGATTAGCTTTTTTTTTTAGAATTTCAAAAATCCGAACAATGAGAAACTAACTAACACCATGTAGTTTATCCTCATTCTCTCGAGTATTTTTTTAATGAATATATAATATTTTATGAATTTTCAAAGTGGACACGTCTTGAAAAGCTAAAATTTGAGCGTTCCCCCCCCCCCTCAATTTTTTTAAAACTAATCAAAAATTGAAAAAAAAAATCATCACATGTAGAATGGAGTCTAGTTTTAAAAAATGTAATTTGTTTCATGTTTCAATGAACGAGTAAAAATCTATCCTAAATCTAGAACATGTTGGTTTTTGACCAAAAACTAAGGCATTTACAAGAGAAGTTATGGATCAAAACCTTAACTGAATCAAAACGAAAAAATAATTATATATTTAGATAGCTAAGAGAGAGATTAATGCCATCACATTTTTTTATAAACTTGCATTGAAAGACGTGCAAACGTGACAGTGAGCACATACAAAAATATGAGGAAATTTTTCAAATCCTATGCATTCACTCGTCTAAAGTAGCTCATTTGGCACTCACCAAATGACCTTCTTTGAACAAAATCTAACTTTCCCCTCTCTTTTCTCAACCACTTTGATAATATTGATAGTGGACGGTTTATAATCTTAGATAGATAGTTGAGGTTTTACCTTTCATAGACTCTCTGCCTCCTTACCCTAACTGGATAACTCTCTCTCCCTCTCAAGTCTCTCTCTCAGGTCTCACTCCCTCCCACACTACCTAGACTACTCTCTCTCACTCCAATCCCCTCTCACACTCCCTCTCTCTTAGGTCTCATTCCCTCCCATCCTACCTAGACAAATCTATCTCACTCCAACCCCCTTTCTCACACTCCCTCTCTCTCTCCCCCTCCAGTATTTGTGTCCCTCTCACTCCATCTCCCTATCTTAGGTCATTATCTTTCTCTCTCCCTCTCTCTCATTTCTCTCCCTCTCTCAGGTCTCTCACTCTCACTCCTGGCTCTCTCTCAAGTCTTTGTCTTTGTCTCTCTCACACCTGCCTCCATCTCTCTCCCACTCCCTCTCTCTCCTCTATCTCTCTCACTCTCTCTCTCCCTCTCTCTCAAGTCCTACTCCCTCTCACTCTCTCTCTCTAGTCTCCCCTTCCACCCCCTCTCCCTTTCTCTCTCCCACCCCTCTCTCTACTTACTCATCTATCTCTCCCACTTTGTCTCTCCCTCTATCTCATGTCTCTCGCTCCCACCCCCTCTCCCTCTCTCTCTCAATTTTCTCCCTCCTCCCCCCTCTCCCTCTCTCTCTTTCTCAAGTCTCTCCCTCCTACCCCATCTCCCTCTCTCAAGTCTCTCTATCTCATAATCACTCCCTTTATCTCTCTCCCACTCCCTCTCTCTCCCTCTCTCTCTCAGGTCTCTCCCTCCTACCTCTCCTCTCTCCTCAACCTAAACCCTCAACCTAAACCCTTAAACCCTAAGCCCTAAACCCTCTACCCCTCAACCCTATACCTCTCTCACTGCTGACGGAAAATAAAGGTGCCATTTAATTACCGTCTTAAACATTAATTATTTCATGTATCTCTAGATTCTTGGAATAATGTTCAACAACACTATAGATTAGGATGAGATTAATTATTTGGATGAAATAAATCATGAAATTGACATTTGTAGTTATTCCTAAATAATAGGAGCATGTGGGTACACACATGGTAGGTGAAACTCACCTTGTGTTCAGTTAACTATAATAGAATTAACAGTTAACTTACTTTTTGAATCATGTAAAGATCTAGAGTTAGGATTTGATGTTTTGCATCTTGAGACTAGTTAAGTTTAGTTAAAGTTAGGTTTAGATCCAATTCGATTCGATTCAGTTCAGTTCGGTTTAGTTAGGTTCGAGTCGGTTTAGTTGATTCAGTTGATTCGGTTAGGTTACATTATCTTTAGAACATACTGAAGTGCATGTTGCATGTATTGGTTATTTTAGTTGCATGTAGTAGCTTCAGTAACACATGTGCATGGCTAAGCAACATTGAGTTGTAATGAGATAGCAGGGGATTTACCCAGTTAACAAGGGATGACTGTTCTTTGGGAATGGTGATAATGTTTCAATTAACTAGAAATCACTTGGGTGCCCAAGATGCTTTCTTGGAATTAACTCCAATGCATGATAAAATATTTTTGAAGGCTCTGTTAAGTGGGACCCTCTTTTGGGTGCCATCTTTGAGAAAGAGCTTTATAACTATCACCGAAGTGAAGGATGAGTTGTAGCTTTTTAGTTTGGGGCGTAAATGGTAAAGCACATGTTCTAAGCTTGGTCTTCCTTGGTAGGAACTCGCTTGAGCAATATGGTGTACCTTTCCAAGGCAGGCTTGTGCATTGTGAAATTATCACCATTTGGAATTACAATTCATATTGTCTCTATATCTCATTCAAGTTGAATAGAGTTTTCATGATTGTTATTGCAAGTGTGAAGAAGATTCGTAAAGATAGAAGAAGCATTCTCAAGCAAGAATTGGAGCTATTGTAATTCAAAGATTGAATAATAGAATAATTCTTAGTGGAGTTTTTTCCCGAAAGGGTTTCTCCACAGTACATCTTGTGTAATCTTTCTAATATTATGTCTAGTTCTTCTATAAAGTTCTCTCTACATTCTACAACAGTAAAATGAATTAATCAAGATAATCACCCACAAAGAATATATGTAACAAAGAAAGAGCTTACTTAGATCAGCAATATTAAAGTTTTACAGAGTATTAAGCTAAGAAAACACCTCAATTTTCCACACCTCTCTCTCTCAAGTCTCTCCCTCCTACCTCCTTTCCCTCTCTCAAGTCTCTCTCTCTCACTCACTCCCTCTATCTCTTTCCCACTCCCTCTCTCTCTCTCACTCCCTCTATCTCTCTCCCACACTCTATCCCTCTCCCTCTCTCTCAGGTCTCTCCCTTCCACCCCCTCTCCCTCTCAAGTATCTCCCTCCTACCCCCTCTCCCTCTATCAAGTCTCTCTCTCTATCAGGTATCTCCCTCCCATCCCCGCTCCCCCCCTCTCTCTCTCTCCTCCATCCCTATATCTCAGGCACTCCCTCTCCCTCCCATCTTCTCTCCCTCTCTTTGAGCTCTATCTAATCTATAAATTAATAGTTAATATTTTCTTTCTATTTCTTAATAGTTTTAATCTTCTTTTATTTGTTTTTTTCCTTTATTGCCTTCTATTTTTTCATTCTTATTACTTGCTTTATTTTCTTCTTTTTCTTGTGTATTTTGTGTTTATTTTCTCATCTTCCTTTCTTTGTTTTTCAACTTTACATTTAAATCATGTGTGTGTGTGTTATGGTCCTTATGTAATAATCTTTAAGGTTTGTTGTCTTTTATTTTTTTTTATTGTTGTGCATTTGTGCTTCTCTTTCTCATTTTTGGTTTATTGCTTTAAATTCATTCATTCTTAAAGCTTCTTTTTTTTTTTATTCTTCTCTAATTCTTGTCTTACTTTATTTTTGGTTTTTATAGTGTTTTCTTTTATTATTAAGCTTTGTGGCTTAAGTTCTCCATTCTTATTTTGTTTTTATTTTTGCATATATTTGCATATTTATATTCTTGCATTTATTTTTGTAATTTAGATGGTTTCTTTCCTTTGTATGGATTTTTAATTGTTCATTTTTCCTCCTAGAAACTTGTGCCTCCTACCCTCCCCTTCCCCTCTCTCTTTTTATTTGGTGTAAGTTTGCAATCAACCATTTTCTTCTCTTCTTGCCCTCTACCATCCTGATGATGGATCATGGAGTGTGATCTGAAATGTTGATGCAAAAAACTTGAACACAATCAAATTCAGAAGCAATACTGAACCATAATATGGATTGTGGAAACTTGATATCATTAATTACTAATATTATTTAAATATCATATATATAATATTAAATTATTAAAAAAGATCGAAACGACACATACGCCAAAACTTTAAGCAAAATCAAATGGTAAACAGATATTAGTTTTTAAATTAATAACAAAATAAAAATTTAAATCTATAAATTGTATTTTAAAGAAAGCAACGGTTGATTGGAGGGCCGACTTGCTTTGCAACGATTGCTTATAAATACACACGGACTGTTTCCAAAATTTGCGAAACTAACATCATTTGTGCGATCTGCGATTAAAGAGAAAAGATGGAGAAAGCGCTGGCTTCATGGGCGATGGAGAACAGAGAAAAGCTAAAATTTGCTTCGTTGGAGGCGGCACTGATCGATGAGAAGGGCGTGGAGTTTAAAGGGAAGGGAGGCCACAGATTCCAGCTTTCAGTGCCTGCTAATCTTTTTATTGCTGATGATGACGACGATGATCTTGATTTCTTTCTCGCTTACAGCCTTGGAAATCAAGAGGAAAGCAGCGAAGAATTTGAAAAGAAGGTAAAGGTGCTAAACGAAAAGATTCAAAATGTGGAAACTAGTCTGGGCCGCAGAGCTCTGGAAGCGGTTATGAATCACATAATCGACACATTTACAGAGGGGCGGCAGGAGCGAGAGGGAGAAATTAAGGCCACAGGAGACTCAGATTGTGAAAATCTTGATAAAAAGGTGGACAGACTTGTTTGTTCTAGTGGAGCAAACAGGGGCGTAGCGAAAGCCGTAATGACAGAGTTCAAAAATCTGTCACGTTTAGCTCAGTCTGCTTCTGCTGGGGATTTTGCGCGCGGCATTTCTGTAGAAATCCCGGATGAAAGCGATTTGTGTAAGTGGCATGTGAAGATGGACATGAGCCTGTTTAAAGATAGCGAGGGTTTGTATCAAGATCTGCAAAATTATGCTTCTAGGGTTAATAAAAGTAGGGCAAAAGAGACAGAGACACAGGAGGGGGGATATTTTAGCGGTATATTGCTAGAAGTGTCTTTTCCCAATGAATATCCATTTTCGCCGCCTTTCGTCCGCGTGCGTAGTCCCAAGTTCCAGTTTCATACAGGGCATGTGACCGTGGGGGGTGCCATTTGCACAGAAATGTTGACGCCCAGCGGGTGGCTTCCGTCTTATTCCATGGAGAGTGTTCTGGTGCAGATCCAGCATGCAATTATGGAGGGAGAAGGGCGGTTGGAGATGGAGGCTTCTCTAGCTGACGCCCACAGGGATTACACTGTCGATGAGGCTCGCGCAGCTTTCCAGCGCTTCGCTCGCGTACATGGATGGATCAACTGAACCAACTTTTTTACTCTTTTTTTTTTTGGTTATAAACTGAACGAACTTTTGACAATTTTGCATAAATAAATTAAACAACTTCTTCATTAATTTAAATAACCATAAAACCACCTACTTTGATTTATTAATTTACTAATTTTCTTAATTTTTATTTATTAGTTGATAGGCTACAAATAGTGTGAGATTTGAGCTTAAAACAAGTCTCACACTTACAAATCACTATTGGGTTGTTGGGATTTGGGAAACAAGTTTCAATTGTTAGTTAATTGTAGATGAGCTACCTTTTAATGGGAAAAGCTTTTAAAATATTAGGTAAAAGCTTCAAAAATCTCACTTATCACATAAAAGTCAAATAAATATTGATTTGACAATTAGATGGGAACATTCTATTTTCATTTGCAACATTTTGTGGATTTGATGACAACTTTTTTTTTCATTTGCATTGCTTTATGTTGTAAATTGTATGCAAATATTTCATGGTTAGATAATACTTAAAAAACTAGATTTGTTTAGGTTTATTTCATTCCGTTGTTTAGTAATTATTCTTAATTGTTTAATCCCACATGCAATTAGAATTTGCAATGCATCCATGCACAAACACATACTCTCTAACATATTAACATATATATAGTTTTCTATCAGTGTAATCCTTGAATCTTCTTTAGATGCAAGTGCTAGTAATTAACATTTTTTAATATAAAGACAAATTCGGTTCAAAATTTTATTCCACTAGTTTTGAATCTCTTATAAAATATAAATTATTTATTATATTTGTTTTTATCTACTTCCTTTGTTTTTGTCTTTTTTAATTTTTTTCTCATTTAAATAAAAAATAAAATAAATTTATTTTATTTAATATTTTTTTCATTTCTTTAAGAATAAATATAATTTGACATATATGTTTTAAAGAAATGAAAAGATATTATATCGTTAAAGATTATTAAGAATAATGGATTAAAATAATCTTAAAATATATATAAATAATATTTTGTTGGTGATCAATGAAAAATGAAAAATATATTGTGAGATTTATAGTGAATAATTTTTAATTTATTTTTGGATAGTGTGTTAGGTAAGATTGATTCTATTTTTATCACGTCGCTAGAATATCAATTTAAGATCTTATAGAAAAGATCAAGACAATAAGTGATTAAGTATATAATGTCTTAGATACTAATATAAGCAAGTAATATAGTAATGAACCCTTATTTTGATGCTAGATGCTCTTTGAAATGATACTTAGAAAAAACAATTCATATTTAAGAAAAGTGTAGAAACAAAAACTCATAAAAGATATTATATGCATTTATGGCACGTACACACATACTTACATGTACGCATTTTCTAAAATCTCCAATTGGGTATTTTCTTAGGTGTTTTGTATGTTATGTCAACTTGTTAGAGTTTTTTGTACTAGCATACTTTTCTTATTGGCCAAATGATACATTCATACTTTGTTAAGAAATTGGCCAAGTATTGGTTCCATTAATAATTTGGATTTTCAAACTTGGTCATCTACCCTTCCATCCTTGCTATCCCACCACCTTCGCTTCCCAAA